>SCDZ01000693.1:0-32937 GCA_004143845.1 Drosophila lacertosa | reverse complement strand
TATATATATATATATATATATATATATATAATTTATAAGTTTAAAATTAGCTAACATGTTTAAAATTAGCTAACATTGATAAAATTTGATACTGTTTTGTAAATGTAAAAAAACAAACGCATTGTCTTTGCTGTAAAAGTCCCAGCGTATAACCAAAAGCTTCCTTTTACTAATATTTTAGAACATGTACATAAATACATACATATACATATTAGAATATATTTGTACATAAATATGTGCCTAAGAATCCACACATTGTGACCTTTAGATGTCAATTGTTTGCCTATTTGTAATATAAAAAGTTTCTTAAACAAAACATATTCAACATAATGGTGTTAATTCTGCACATACACCGATAGTCAATTACAAACAAATACGTTCACTATAATATTACACGCACAGATATTATTTACAAAAATACGTACATACATATATACATACGTATACGTAAGTACTGTGCGTACATATGTATATACATATATAAACGAATGGTTGAGTATATAGGACCACTATGACATCACTGGGCTTGGAGCCAAATTTCATTTTATGCCTTCATTTCCCTTAAGCAATGTTAAGTATCAACTTGATGCATTTATTCCAAACACAACACTACTTTTCTACTATTAAAACATTGTAAGCTATATTTTTTTTAACTTGCAATTCTTGAGTTCCAAACAGAACACAGGAAAACGAAAAAAGCGTAGAAAGAGTAATAAAACGCAGGAATGCTCCGATATGTATCGATTGTTATCGATACTGTCTCGTAGGGGACAAGGCGCCAGAACATATTTTAAGCTGTTTCAGGTTAGTACCCACAATTTGTTAACAAAATTTGGTTGAAAGACAATCGCGATTCATGTGTTTATTTATATATTTAAATCGTTTTCTTTAACATTAATTAAAATTAATTAAAAAATTAAGCGTGGCTGTTGTTTTTAGATTTATATGATCAAGAGAATGCATTTTTAAATTGAATGTGTTGCAGTTATGAATCTACATATGTTTGTATGGATGTGTAGGCATGCGAATACTATTTGTACGAGTCTCAAAAAGTGTTTAGTTATTTTGCACCGGCGTGGCAGATGGTTTGAAAAACGTTACGAATCTTTTTAATGTGTTCCTATTACATAAAACAAAGTGTTAAGAAATCTTGAGAACTGATTCTAAATGTGCCAACTGCTCGACATACATACGTACATATGGTCATAAATATGTATGTAATACAAAAGCTAAGCATAGACGTCATATATCACAAATAATTTGTAACCAATTAAAAAACAAAATTGCTTTAAAGCAAAAAAAAAAAAAATGAAATAGCAACTACACAACCAATAATTTGTCAGGCATCCTGTTTAAATATGAGTATACTTAAAAGTAACCTTACTGCCACGCCAAATCAACACCACACAGTTTTCACACATACAAATCTAAGATTTCTTGTTTGCCTGCGATTGCTTTCCTTGTTTGCAGAAGTCCTTGTAAGCACGCTCAGTCTCTTCGTCCATTTCCGGGTCGAGGTCCAAATCGTTATCTCTTACATCAAACTCGTCGCCATCGCTGCCAGTGGCATCATCTTCAGCTGCCAGAAAATCAGTTTCTTCGGCTGTAAGCTCACGACCATCTGGACCATAAAACACTGGCTCATCGCTCAAGCGTGGGGGCTCCGGTGGCTTCGTAACCACATCATCATCTCCTCCTAGAGCATTCGAAACTTTTCGACCCCAATTGTTTTGTTGCAAAGAAATTACATTCGCAGCCATAGCGTATTTACCAGGCGACTTAGATTCAATCGCCTGTAAAGCAGCAATTATAAATTGTATGTCTTGTGGGCAATCAGCACTTAAGTCGTAACCAGCCAGCTTTAAAGTCTGGCAAATACAGCGCACATTTTCAGAGCTCTCATATGCCAAAAGTTTTCTCAAAGAGTAAACTATATTAACGGCAATAAGTTGGATACGGGCATCATCGTCTCCTCGCAATTGCATATACAATTCGGCGAGAAAGAGGGCTGTCTCTCGAACTTTTTGCTGTTGTTCGACCGATTTCATATACTGGGCTACCTCTGCCTGGTGATAGTCCAACTTACATTTAAGCAAGGAGTGGAACAATGAATCCGGCTTGAGATTTAGCATATGTAGTAAATTATACAATTTAGCTCCCATGTATCGAAAATTTGGCTGTTCGATAGATTTTTCAAATATATCCTCCATAGCAATGGAGAGTACGTAATTATTACTCTCCATGCCATCAAAGATAGTTAGGAAACGTGATGCAATTGAGTCAAATTGCCCGGGATTCTACGTATAAATAGATTAGGAAATTGAAATGTTTACGGTTATACGAATATGTAAACGTTCCACTTTTTAAATTGATTCTTACCTGGTTAAGGCAATGTATTACAGTATCAAGATATTCCAAAGCAATGGTTTCCATGTCAGGATGGGATGACGCCGACGAAGTCGAAACGGCAGCAGATGAAGTCGATGCCTGTGGTTGCTGCTGATAATATTGCTGTTGCTGCTGTTGCGGCTGTTGTGCAATTTGTTGGAATGAATTATTTAAATGCGCATGGCGTTGAATTTTCGATGGTAATTGTTGTGTGTACTGTTGGTGTTGCAGTGTTTGTACCTGCTGCTGCTGATAATAATTATTCATTGCACTATTATGCGGTGGTTGTTGGCCAATATGCAGACGAGCTTGCACCGAATTCGACATCTTCTGCAAATCATTATCATACTGCTGATTTTGTTGGTGCTGATTATAATTTTTTTGTTGCTGGTGTTGCTGCTTGTGACCATTCAAATAACGCTGTTGGTGTTGCTGTGCGTAAGGTGTTTGCCCTGACGATTGATGTTGATATTGATGCTGCTGCGGTGTTGGTCCACGCTTGCCCATATTGGTGTTACTCGATTGGTTAGGTACAAAAACAGTCGCGGTAGCCGAAAGCTTTGAACGAGCATATCCGCCCGCTACATCAGCCATAATTGGTACCTGTGAAGGGGCTGCAAAACTAACAGGTGGACCATATGCTCCCGGAGCATAGCCAACAGAGCCAAATTCATTAAATAGGTGGGCCTGTTGTTCTATAGGCAGAGCGGTAGAAATTTGCGGCGCTGTAGCAATTGCTGCACCTGATCCAGGATTCGGTCGGCGCAACTGCTCGTATTGATCCTCGGGTTGAAAGGGAGCACGGCATGACATTGCGGTAGCGGCGTCGGACTCAAAAACTAAAAAAAAAAACAAAATGTTTGCATGAAAACATATTTAAGTTTACATTACATTAGTAAAAATAAAAATGAAAATCACATTCACGCTCTATTGCGGTTACGTCGAGTGTCGCTAATTCGGTCAAAGCAGCGGACATTTTGTTTTCTTCGTTTTGAAATTATTTGTATTTTTATTATTTGCACAAAGCTGGTCTCCAATCCAAATCAACGATGACTGGACTAATATTTTTGCTTAACTTTTATTGTGACATCTATGTTATGTTATTTTCATTGCCTACCTTAATTGTCTTTTACAAATTTTACGTATACGTAGATGCGACTTTTTTCTCTTCGTTTTGCGTGCGTCGTCACCTTTTGCAGCCCAATCAACTTTCTATTCCTCTTAGCTGGCGTGTATATTAAGTACAAATTAATACTTTAGTTGATAATGAAGAACCATAAAGAATATTGAATTGTATAATGCACTTGAATAGGAAAAAGGATCCTTACCAGTGTAACTTTTACCTTTTCAGAAACTTGTTCAATAAATTGCGAATAACTTGTTTTCACCGCGACAGCTGCATAGAGTTGATATTGATTTTCTATCGATATGTTTATGTTTGATATATTCGTGTAATTTTTCTGTTCAATTAATATAATTCAAAAGTGTTAAGTTGTAAAAAATACAATTACTATTATGTAGAGTAAATTCTTTGTTTAAATTTGTTTAACACTTTTATTTTTAATGATTATTAGGTAAGATTTTCAGTATTTTGTGGTAGTTAAATATTGGTTTTAACTTATGGTCACACCGGGAAAATAAATATATAAGTTAGATCTTATGTATTTTTTGTTTGCACGAAAACAAAGTATTGCTAAACAGACGATGCATTGCAAAATATTTTAGTGGTATAATTGAATTGGTAATTAATATGTGTGTAAAGAATGTAGTGCCGGTTGTGTTAGTGTTTATATGAATATATTTCAGTTTGATAATATTGTGACCCTATAAAGAATTTTTCAACATTATACATATGTATGAATCGTTCTACATTCGTTCGTACATCCGCACCGCATGGTAAGTTGTTATTTACTAACTTCAAATAAAAAATTTTCCAAGGTTTCATTAAGCTCGGCAAGTCTGAACTTTAAAAATAAAGCTGCTATATAGTTGAAGCTTGATTGCTTCTACGCATTATGATCATGATCCATGCGAGATTCTTGAATTTTATCTAGGTCTATAGGTATTTTGGTTTTTTTTAATGTATGTACATAAAAATATATGCTACCAATATGAAATTGTTGCTTTCCACTGAAATAGCTGTTCCTTGTTCACTAAATTTTAATTTTTTCTCAAATATGAGTCATCTTGTGTAGCTATATAAGTATATAAGCATAAAAACTGTTGTGACAAGTCGCTAGTGTTATCATATCACCAATATTTACTTGCTATGTGTATATATATTTAATGTTTTAAACTTTTTCAGAAACACCTTTTTTATCATGTTTGTTTATAGTAACTCAATTGTATTAAAAAGCTTATTTAAGGCATATTAAATACAAAATAAAACAAAGTCCTTGTAGCTTTGAGTCATTTGTAAGCACGACCCCAGAGCAACTGCGTTGGTTTGTCCATATTAAGCAACATCAACAATTTGTATTTGAGATACAGTATTAAAAAAAATCTAACGACATACATAGATTGGATTGATTCAAGGGTGTTTTCCTCTTTATTAATGTGTTTGGATATTTCAGGACGTATTTACTAAAATGAATTGCTTTAACACAAATGACCTGCGACACAGCTATAAGGATGTAATCCCGGTTTTTCTTGTAGACTTTAAAAAAGATTTCGATTGCAAAGATATCGAGGAAATTTTGCGAACAATATTAAAAAAAAAAGAAGTAGATGATATAGTTAAAACTCCCCAACCAATGCAAACATACCGTTTGTTTTGGACATTACGGGACCAAAAAAAAGAAACTGTTGAAAAGTTTGTCGAAGAAGGACTTAAGGACTTGGACTATCCTAATTATGGTTTTCTTATGTCCGCTATTCAGAAAGAGTGTCGCGATCCCAGCATGAACACTGAAAACTATATTGCTGAAGTAGACCGCTTGTATAATGACAACCAAAAATTTACAAAGTACAATGTCTCCAGGATTGAACCATACCTTAAATTGCAGAGAGCTTTGCTTGAGCTTAAGCCTTCCAAAAATGTTGTAGTTGAGGGCGTTCTTGGCGCTGGAAAACAATGGCTTGTCTTAGACGTTTGCTCATCGTACGCTGTTCAGCGTAAAATGGACTTTAAGATATTCTGGCTTGACGTAGGGACTTGCTTTTCTTCAGAGAGTCCTTTGAAAGAGCTTCAGTGCTTTCTATTGCAAATTGCTCCTGAATTGCTCAGTAACTGCAACCGCAGCGTGCCCTCAAATGTTGAGTGGATAAAAACTCATCTCAGATATAAGCTTAAAGATAAATCTTATAAAAACTGCCTACTAGTTTTACGCAATGTTCAGAACAAGGAAACTTGGGAAGCCTTTAACCTAGGATGCAAGATACTACTTACTACGCGCAACAAAAGTGTGGTAAATTTTCTGTCGCCAACCACTACTACCCATATAACTCTCAAGGATGCCCTTGACCCCTCGGAAATAGAGTCTTTATTTAGAAAATATCTTTGCGAAAATATACACGAAACGCTTAAGGAACTTACGGCAGGTGTTTCATATGATTATAAAACAAATCCCCTTCAGCTGAGTATAATCGCAGAAAACCTACGAGATGGTCTTTGCACGTTAGATAACTGGAAACAGTAAGTATATATATACAAATATATTATTTGAAATCAAAATTATTAATATATTTAACAGAATGAAGTCTGATAAATTGACTAGTATTATTAAAAACTCCTTAAATGTACTAGAGCCTAACGATAGACAACTTTATGAAGCTCTATTTATATTTCCAAACTTCGCTCACATACCTATAAGTGTAAGTAATGTAAATAATAAGTTGCAGATATTAATAATAAACGTTTTTTTATAGTTGCTTAGTATTGTTTGGCCAACTGAGAAACCGATGATCATGGTCAATAAATTCAGCAAATATTCATTAGTAAAAATACATTTAGAAAACCAAAATCGACGGACAATAACTCTACCGGGCATATTTAAAGAGTTAAATTTGCCAATGGAAAATGAAGCTGCATTGAATAAGAAAATTATAGATTACTATATGTAAGTTATGTAAGCTCTGGTCACTTTTTTTTAATGAAAACTTAAACTATATTTTTTAGTATACTGTTTGAACAATGCGAGGACCTGACAATATCACATCTTGACAGCTACTTTTTTAATCATATAGGCCACCACTTAAGTAAACTTAGGAATAAAATTGAGAGCGTAGAGCTATTTCGCAAAATATTTCTTGACTTTCGTTTTCTTGAACAAAAAATTCGTAACGATATTACCCGACATGATGCACGAGGCTCTGTTCAGAATACCTTGCAAGCACTAAAGTTCTACAGAAGAGAAATAGCTGGTAAACAATATATGAACATGTAAATTGTACGTAATCTGATAGAATTTTATAATACACCTAGATAATAGAAGAGACTATGAAAGTCTAATAAATAACCTTCTGGATTTTTTGCGGACTGCCGAAGAAAAGCTTATAAGGTCAAAGTTCACTTGCCTTCTACAATTAGCATTAATGGATGTGAACTGTGGTGTTTATGATGAAGCGCATCGTCAAGCGCAACGATTTCCTGATTATGTCTGGTTTACAGGACTGTAAGTATATAAATACATTGGCTTTTTTTTTATATGCTTTCAATAAAATGTTTTAGTGGACGGTTTCACCAACACCGTCAAATCATAAATTTGGGTAAGGACGAAGTGCGACATGCAATTTATCTGGACAATGACTTTTGTTTGATAGCCCTAAATACTCAGCAACTGTTACTTATCGATGTTTCATTAGACGGAGATACGACTTATTTATTAAGCGATGACAACGACCCCTGTGATATTATAGAGATTCGTGTTTTTAACAATCAGCTTCATCTCCTAACGTTGCAAAGCAATGGCAGTTTAAAACTTTGGTCGTTACGGGAGTTGCTAAGACGACGCCACAACAGCGGAGTTTATTCGGCTGCAAGGCCACAGTTTGCCACAGCACCGATACATTCAAAATCGTTGTGCTATGAACAGCTTATTAACAGTGCAGTTGAACGTTCGAATTCTATGCATATAAACCAAAATATATCATCATTTTTCCTTGACGAAAAATATATAGATGATATTATTTTTATTCAGCTACATGTGGCATTCAGCAAGGGAGACATTTGCATATGCGACTGGGAAAATAAAGAAGAAAAATTTAAAAAATCGCATACACCAATTCTAAGTACACGACAGGATCAGGTCCGATGTTTTTCAAAAATTTTTGATCGATTTTATGTGGTGTGCACACAGGATTGCAAAATAACTGTTTGGGACCTATGCTGTGGGTCAAAAGAAGCCGAACGTGTCTTTCATAATGAAAAAGCAGTTACCATGGAAAGTTATATCCATCGACTGAGGGATGGTAGCCTATACACAATACTATTGTTAATATTTAAATCTAGTGTTTGGCAACTAAAGTTCAATCACTTCGAACTTAATACCAATAATACACTACAAGACGCGTTAATATTTTCGAATATAGGTGCGGCACCTATATCGTGTGGTAGATTATCAAATGACGGTTATCACCTATTTCTTGGGACCTTAGCGGGTTTAATTGTGTACGATTTAAAACTATCTAAAACTGTTTTGCGAAGCAACGTCAGTGAGCACATTATCTGTTTGGATATCTACGATTTAAACGGCCCAGAATTTAAATATTTTGTTTTGTGTGGTGCAGCCGGAAAGAATTTTTTACACTTGCATACTTTGCGAAATCTACCAGGTATTGGCAACCGAGCTATTGCTTGGGAATACAAAGAGAGAGATTATACCCTTAAATTAGCAACTAAGTCTGATTCACAAGTAAATCTTGAACCAAGCGAATATCTACGGCCTCTATTAAGAATGTCTGATGATGGTACACTATTTACCGTAGACTCTAAATCACATATTTACCAAATACAAGCGGGAGTCGGTCAAAGTCATAACAGCACTTACTGGGCCTCGATTAGAATTCCGCAGTTAGGAATGAACACGCAAATAACTTCCATATGCGTTGGCAGGAATAACACGATTTATGCCGGGTATAATAATGGTGAAATCCTTAACATTAGTGAAAACAAAAAGCTTCTGCATTTATCTGGCCAAATTGACTACTTAAAAGAAATCAATTCAAGTGTATTAGTAGCGTCAGCTCGATCAACAAATAATACTTTCATTTTCTCTTTATCAACACTTGAGACTGATTACATTAATCTTAAAATTTACACCAAGTATGCACAACTTTATAAAGATCACTTTCTGATTATGTTTTCGGACATGGGTGCTTATGTAAGTATTTTAAAATCCCTAAAATGTCAAATAACTATTATTATTTTTACTTAATAAGTACATACACTTACTTAACCGCGAAATACAACAAGTTGATAAATCTGATGGTATATTGGTCGCATTCGATATAAAAGATAAATTCCTTTATTTAGCTTTCAAAGACAGCACAATTAAGGTAAGCATTACAAAAGATTATTAAAGTGTCACTTAAAGAATATAATCGAACGTAAATATTCCCAGGTTTATGAGTTGGGCTACACAGGCGATAAACTGAACTATAAACTACTGTACAAAGACACAATTAAATGTCTACATAAAATTATTAGACTAGGAGTCTCAAATGATGGTAAAATACTTTCCGTTGGCTTTAGGAATGGTCATATTAGGGTAAAAATAGTCACTAAATAATTACTAAAGTGTTAGTAATATCTTGTACCCTTTTAGATTTACACATGTAACGGCGCTGGATTACAACTAATTCATACTATAAAGCAGGGTCATGAGCCCTGTCGTGAAATGAAACTGCGTTTCTCGCCATGCAAACAAATTCTTGTAAGTTGTGCAGATCTATTATGTTTTTGGAACGTTAAGCAAATGCTTAACAATCGAGCGAATGAATATCGCCATAGCAGACGACATAACTATAGTCGGTTTCAGCCCAATGGTTGTGAAGAAGTCGATGCATCTCCTTGGGCAGACGAATCTGACGAGCTAAAATTTATCAAGCAAAGCAAAGCATATCTTTGGATGGATAAACGGGGTAATTCCAAATTGCCAGAGTTGTTGTCGTCTATAAAGTATATCGGAAACGTTGCTCGTAATTTTTGTGCAAGTGCAGACTTTACAAATTTTTTTGCGATAGATGACGAAGGTGTTTTCTACCACCTCAAGGTATTGGAATATCTTGAGGAACATAAAGGTGCTATTGTGGAAGAACAATTACTGAATGTGTTAGATTATGACACTAGTGTTATTCAGACTGAACATTTCATACAGTCTGTGGGCGACGTGAATGGTCAGGATAATGAGGGCATCGATGTCGTGGGTAATTTTATATCAGCAATAGATTCCAGGACTGACGATAAATTGAATGTGATTTGACGCCAACTTTGTATCTCAGTTAGGGGATCAGGAAACGGTTATAGATTTTTTCAAATTACATTAATAGGGTTGCTAACATAATAATACCTTGTTCTATTATTTATTAATAAACAAGACTACCGTGATATAAGTAGTAAAAAATTAATGTATTATATGCTCGGTTTTGAAGAAGCACAACTCATTTTGGGTATTATGCTAACGTTATAATTACATTTGCCACGTGTTCTCCTTAAAACTTTTTCTTCGTCTAAGAATTTGAATACATCGGAATGTTTTTGGCAAATCACTGATCTCCAACAGCTCAGGGGCATGCGTGATGGCTCAAAAACATAACGGTGCAGTGATATGCTATCTTCTTTTTTAACACTTATTATATATTTGAATTGTTTATTTTTAACTATAATTTATATTAAATAAAGAGTAAATTAAAATAATTATTTAAGACTACAATGCGACAACTTATTAATATAATATATATATAACAGAAAATAAATTATTACAAATTATAGCCAAACGCTGTTGAACATTATAAAGATTTTATCGACAAAACCCAAAATATATTTAGTATAGTAAAGCTTTATTGAGTAGCTGATTTTTTCTACAAAAAGAGATGAAACCCGATTTAAATTAGTACATACGCCAAGGTTTGTAAATGTAGATAGAATGTAAAGAAATTGTTTATATAATCTGACCTGTGTAATGGTACCCAATTGAATATTGAAGCTATGAAAAATTTGTTAAATGTTGGTAAATAAAAAAAATGTATACATTAATATTGGGTTTTAACATAAATCGGTGTGCCCATATATAAAAAATGTTATAAGAAATTGTTATTGATACCTAACATTCGTGAAAATTCCGATTGCTTAAATTTTTTCGATATATCACACATCTCTAATAACAGCGTCCATTTTGAGTTTAACAGTATCAATTTAGCATTTATTGCGTTCGGTTTATGAGAGAGGCAAAAAAGGTTTTCATTTATTTGTAATTAAAAAATATAGAAAGTAATGTTTACACATTTGATAATAATATATAAATTTGTGCCCACATACGAGAATATGTGACAAGGTTTACTTTGCAATGCGTTAAAAATAATGATGCGCAGTGCGCTAGGTATTAAAACGAGCCCATAAAGAAAAAGGCACCAGAAGAGTGCGTGAGTGTGAGTGTATATAACCTAGCATATAAATTTATACATATGCATCTATATATGTATGCATATTTACTTGGTGAGTGTGATGATCCAAGCAGAGTTGTGTTCGTGTCGTGATTTTTTTGTTTTCGCTACACAATATGGGTTTATGTACGTTTACGCAATATCATCTTTACTTTAATAAGTGATTGAAAAAAATTTTCTTAAGCGTTTAAATAATTTATCTATAAGATTTGTATACAATAATCGGTATAATATATAAAATGTTTGCAATAGTGTTTGTGTTTGTGTCACCCCGTGTTTAAATATTCGTCACGCCCGCACCTCCGGAATTAGCAGCACCACCGAGCAAAACAATATGGCTGCCATCGCCACTTGTTGGATGTTGGAACGCATTAGCTCTAGACATTTAAGAAAAGCTTTAGACTTGTTTTAGATAATATTAAAAAACACAGTTTTTATATGATCACTTTAGACTCCCAATTGATTTGCACACTGGTTTGAAAGTAGCGAGTGTTGGTTTAAATGTATACATGTATACTGTTTATTACTAACACCCAAAACTTTCGTGTATGCAATCGATTTCAATTTAAAATTTGCATCTAAAAACGCAATGTGTTCTTCATTATTTGTCTTCTATTATGATCACATATTTACCATATTTAAACTATAATATCTCAATTTAAATATATTTGTGTTGTATATGAAGTATTTTTTAATCTTTGGGTGTAGCGGTTTTTTCGGTAAAACCAGTTCTGTCGGGACACACCTCCATTTAAAGTATGTTGCGTTTTGAGTAAAAACTTACCAACACATACGCCAATTTAGCGCAAGTTTTTAGAGAGTTCAAGAGCATAAAAAATAGGGCGTACTGAATTGTATGCATCTATCTAATGCCATTGCTCGTGGTTATGCGTTGGGTGCATATTGTGATTTTTTTCATGACGTCAACAAGTTCCAATTAATAAGTGATCGAGTTAAAAAATCGAATGTCGTGCTTGTCCGTGTTATAAAAGTAATCTGCATATGTAACTTTGGATAAATATTAAATGATTAAAGGATGCAATTTAAGACTAAAAAATTAATTAATATATGAGTAAAATTATTTGTTAAAGAGATGAATGTTCTATGGTGGATTAAGAAATAATAAGTGATTTTCACACAAAAACTCTGCGTGCATATTTAAAAATAGTTGTATTGCAAAAAAGAATGGGACGTGCTTCGACAGAAATTTTAATTGCCCAAAACGTTTTCCGCTTGGATATTCATTGTATTTTAGTTCAGTTCCTTTTAAGCTGCTTAGACAGTTAATGTTACTGTCGGCATTTTAATATTATATTCTTTCTTAGACATATGTGAATAAAGATTATTTTGGGCTTATTACAAGTATATATTGCAATTGGTTGCCATATTTGGATATTGTATTTTGAAGGTCATTGCGAGACTCTCTATGGATGACCCATCAATCAAAAAACGGTAAGATTATGTGTTACTATTAAAACTTATAAATAAATGGATACTCAGTATCCAGACAAAAAATCTGTAAAGCATATTAATACTTATTTGGTAACTGTCTGTTTAAGCAAATAAGAACGTTTCATTAAAATATGTCATTCAGAGTTTTCTTTGTTATGACTTAACTAAAACAAATAATTTACCCCTTAGTAAGATACTTTCATTGCTGATAAAGGGGGCTCGTTAAAAGTATTTTAATTCATTTTTATTTCAGATTATAAAAGTTTCTTACTTAACAAACTAAATAATGGGTACGACGTTAGGATTATACATTGCTTTCATAGCGTGGAAAGATTGGACATTTTATTTTAGGCTTATTATAACATAACAATGCAGTTAAGAAAAAACTTTCAATCCCATATTATAATATAGAGAAACTATTTCCTGGTGACAAATGTGTGAGACTGCAGTTATAAACACTTAAGTCTTTGGACATTGCGCCGACGACAAATGTTAGATATACCAGTATGTTTTTGTTTACGGGATTTTTGAAAACCGTAATTTGAACTTTAGATGATTGTCATAGAAGATAAAACCTAAAGCAAAACTTTATAATAACCTTACATTGCTTTGACTTTTGCGGGGTGAAAAGAATATATATTTAATATATTTTGATATTTTGCTGTAAAGCAACTTTCGGAGCTAAAATTCGACTAAATATCTGAAATTTAAACAAATAAACGCAATAAAAAATATATATCAGCTGGTTTAGTTTAATATAATAATTGAAAATTATTTACAAAAATTTTAATTACGGCAAAGATTATATTATATTATACTGTGCATCATTTTGGGTTTGTTAATATTTTTGTTTATATTTTGACTTCCTGCAAACAGAATTTCATTTTTGTTTTCTCACGCCCTACAATATGTAAAGTTTACCATCGAAAACAATTTTAATTCAACTAATAGATCGCTATAAAAGCTAGGGGCATAAATTTGGTAGTTTACTTATAGCTATTTTTGTTTTATGT
Source organism: Drosophila lacertosa (assembly GCA_004143845.1). NCBI lineage: Eukaryota > Metazoa > Arthropoda > Insecta > Diptera > Drosophilidae > Drosophila > Drosophila lacertosa. The sequence continues at coordinate 19,483 of SCDZ01000693.1, read as the reverse complement.
TTTAGTTGTTTGTTAACTTTCCATAAATAATGTTAAGATAGCTGATATTTAAAAAAAAGTTTACATACAGATATTTAAATATTATACCGACAGGACTGTCGATTTGGAAAAAAATTTTTATTGTTCATAGTAATATTGTATGTTTTCTAGCAAGCATATGTTCACATTTTAACGTAGATGTAGTTAACTTTTGCAACAATGAAATGTACTCAAATTAAATTGTATCTGTTTTATTGCTAATTTAATTTTTGCTCAATTAAAAAAGGTCAAACATGGGTCATTTTGTTTGGAGAGCCGATCTCGTGGCTTTGGCCGTGGCACTTTTTAAAGGCATGATTTGTTTATTTGTGAGGTCTTTTCTATTCATCACAACTAAAACTACGAACCTTACTTACACTCACCCCACAGAAAAAGCCATTTAAATGTTATTTCGGATTAGCAGCAGCGTTTGTTTTTTTTTTTTCCAATGTTGGTCCCCCTAATTACATTGTAGTATGTCACAAAAAAGTGTCCACTCGGTATTGCAATGTACTTTTCAACTGGCCTTACCAGTGTCATCAAGAATAGCGAACACATTCATTGTAATTGTGATGTACTAACTGTAATAAATATTTTTATTTGTTATCAAAAGATTAATTGATTTTGGTAACGACGACCATGATTACGATGAGGTCCAAGAACTACCAGAGGAATCAAACCATCAGTCATTGCAATCAACATCAACATCACATAAAAGCAATATTGGAGACAATACTGTCGCAGCATCAAGCACCATTGCTGACGTTGGTGGCACAGTATTACAGGAATTGCCGCCAGAGCTGCCACCTCCAAAGCAGAAATCTGTAAAAAATTCCAAGAACAAACAGAAGCAGAAATCAGCAAATAAATCAAAAATACCACGGTCACCATCTCTGGCAAGCAGCTTTAGCAGTCTGGCAAGCAGCTTTAGTGGTGTTCACAGCAATAATAATAACGTTCCACCCCAGACTCCACCATTACCGACCAGTTATCAACAGCAAAATAAAAATAGGGCACAACCTATGAATGGTACGGAAAACATTGACGTTGCGAGTGCTAAGCCTTTGGCTGCACTTGCCATCGTCGGGTCATCCAATATTTCTGATCGGAAAAGCACCAGCAACAGTAATAACACCAATAAAATGGAAACTGAGATGCAAGTCAGTCAATTGGTGACAGGCGATGACAAAGGCACGATCTTAGCGACTTCCCCGTGTTCATCAGGAACGCGTCCTCAGATACAAATAACTCCAATCGTCCAAGTGTCTAAGCCACCAACTCCAAGTCCAGCATCACCAAAAACTTTTCAGTATTTAACTTTAACTGTGCGGAAAGATGAAAATGGCTATGGCATGAAGGTAAGAAGACACTTTTTTTGAGTAGAATTTAGTCATTACAAGTTAAAGGTAAAGAACGTGACAAAATAACTATTGATAATTATATTTTATTATACGCAGGTCTCAGGTGATAATCCTGTTTTTGTAGAAAGCGTAAAGCCTGGCGGAGCTGCACAAATTGCTGGCTTAGTGGCCGGAGATATGATTTTAAAGGTATTTTTAGAAAGAATTTTTCAAATTTACACTTTTTTAATTGGCTTGTTTTTTATTAGGTAAATGGACAAGAAGTGAGGCTTGAAAAACATCCGACTGTAGTGAGTTTGATTAAAGGTTTGTATTTAATCTAATATTCTCGTCTTTGAAACCAGTGTTATAGCTGTTCACCTGTATCTGCGAACTGTACATTTTTACATTGTCAGTTTTGTTTGACTTCATGTGTTCAGAAAAAGTTCCTATTTGCCACATGCTTCATAAGTGAGCATTTACTCTTTACGCAAATGATTCTTGCTTTGGACTTCATCGTGTTCGATATGCTCTTTGCGACAGATTTTACAATGCATTCATTTGCGCTGGGTATCTTTTAACTGTGCTGCGGATTTACTATCAGATGCGTCACGTTTACGGCACTTGGGCTTATTATCTGACCAGCCATCGGCCTCTCTGATATCACATTTGGGGCATTCGCACTTTTTATCTGGAAGGTATTGTGGTTCCAAACGTTTACATGGTGGAATCTCTGAAGAATTCCGGCAAGGGCACTCTTTTTTTGGATCTTTGGCTAAGAGTGGTGGCATAGGCTCCGTTGGGCACTTCTGTTGGCATGTGCAATTCGAATCACGGTATGGTTTAACAGGCTGCACCAGTGCCTTTTCGTCAATACATGTTTTGCGCTCTTTCGTCTCATTTTTTTGTGCACGTTGTTTTTGATATTTATCGTATTGTTCACGAGCGCGTCGACCAAACTCGCTTACAACACCTGGCACTTGTTCCAGCACGGCATGTATATACGTCGGAATCATATTGAGTAAGTCACCCAAAGTCATCACCGTTTGGTTATAATAGTAAATACCAAGAAACGATGTTTTTCTATTAGGAGGCAGTTGCGGTATGTTAATGTTTAAGTATTTAGCGTAGGGACCCGCCCGCTTTGTTGCTGTGTTGAAGACCTCTTGTGCTTCGTCGGATGAATCCCAAATGTTGTAGTGCCTTGTGGCCATTATAACAGCAAACACGACTCCTGTGCGCAGTGCCAGATCTATTGCCATTTTAATAAAATAGGAAAAAGCAGATAATTTTGAAAAATGACGAAAGCCAATTTTTATATACTTTTAATTTTGACAATATTAATATTTAGCCACCTAAGCAAACACTCGTTTGCCACAAGTTATGTCATCCTTGATCTTTGGCAGTTTCATTGGGCGGGTGTCATTCATATTGACCGGTGTATATATTTCATGGTTATCAATTCGGTGCTGGAACGTATTGCCTTCAGTAGTGAGCCAAGAGTTATTTTGCTCTAATCGATGTATATCTTTGGTGTACGTTTTAAGCATGTTTTCTTGTAATATCTCTTCTGTATGCCTCACAAACTCACTTGTCCAGTCGGGGAGCCGGTACGCAAAATAGAAACCTCGTTGGATTGCATTATTAAAATTTTGTTGTGATCCGAAACAACAGTTATGAACTGGAAAATATGCCATATTTTCGAAATTTTTACCAGAACTATCGGAGGTGTTTCTCAACCGTTTTGACATAGGCTCAGTTAATTCATAGTCCATATCCGGTTCCGCCCAAACACCAATGTGCGTGGTATAGAATAAAATCCCTGTGAGAAAACCCAAGCGTGTAAGAAATTTATATGCCATATGAATGGTGATATATTTGAATAAGTCCAATGAATAGAATTTTTTTTCTGTATATTTAGATCGACATATTTATTGCCTAAACTAAATTTAGCATGTGGCAGCTACACGTCCGCCTACTTTTATGATTCACCATTAAAAAATTTATTGATTGTTGTTTGTACATCGTCTGTAAAGCGAAGACAGTATTTAGGTGCGTTGTTTACTGCTAGAAAGCCTTCTTTTATGATATCATTCCAGGCGTCGACGCAGGTTTCCCGCCATTGCTTTGTAGGTTCATCGCTTTTTTTACAATACTTAGAGCAGTATCTTTGCTTAAGGTCCTCCGTATGGGGCTTTATTTGTAATTTAATGTCCTGGTATATAGATGCTGTCGTATCAGGGCCATCCCAAACACCTAGTTCTTTAGTAAGCCAAACTGTGCCAGCTACAAGAGCTAATTTAATGAGCATAACAATGACCATTGATACGATTGCTAGCAATATTATATAGCAGATGAAAATTGCGAAAAGTTTATAAATTTTTTTTTACTTTTGATGAAACCAACAAATAATTTAAAATGGATAATTTGTACGGCCTACTTGTCACTTTTAAAAAACTGCCTAAGGCTTTCTTGCACGTTCTCCGTAAAGCGGCGCCAATGGCTCGGAATTTTTTGCATTGTCTTCAGAGATTTCTGGCATGCTTCTTTAAATTCGTTGCTCCAAGAGCTTGGCACTTGCGATTTACATATGCAATCTTGCTCTTTATCTTTGTTTAAGCATTCAGTTGTGTTCCTTAAGCCGTTTTGATCACCTTTATCGAATTGAACCAGCGTAGACTGTTTAATTGGAATCTTATCATTTTCCATGCCTTCTAATGGCTCCGAATTATTGGATTGTGTTACTCCACTTTGTTTACTCCATTGACCCAGATCTTTGGTTAAATACAGCGATCCACATGTTAATGCAAACTTTAAAAAAGATTTAAAGGCCATTATTGATATAAATTTTGAGAAAAGACAAAATTTTCTAATAAATATTTATATTTGACAATATTACTAATGCCTCTTCATCTTGATACTCGAAATGTTTAAAAAGCTTCCACAATTGTTGAGCTGGCTGTAAAACGCAGTCAGAAGATGGCTAGGCCGACATCCGTGGGTATTGTGCCAACAACACCGGTTCTTTCGGGACGTGATCGCACAGCTTCAATAACTGGACCCCAACCTGTAGACGTATGTAACTTAATTTATGTAAATTTTTTTATGATAAACGCTTATAATTCTGTTTAAATCGCAGAGTATAAAACGAAGAGAGATGGAAACGTACAAGATACAAACTTTACAAAAAATGTTGGAGCAAGAGAAATTGAATTTGGAACGTCTTAAAAGCGACACAGAAAATCCCAGCTATAAGCTGTCTGAGGCAAATATAAGAAAACTTCGCGAACAATTACGTCAAGTGGGAGCTGAGGTAAGTAAAAGATTTCAGATATTTAACTTTTTTTAATTCTATAACTGTTCGTATTAGTGTATATATATGAATACCTATTTATATACATTTTATATAAATTCTATATAGTAATGTATATTTTTTATGTCTTCGCATGTATACAATTTTAATTTTGTAGTTTACTTATGCAAACTTTTCTACATCCATATAAACATTGTTTGCAAGTTTTTAAAAAATGCTTGCTCTACCGCGAATAAAAAATTCAAACACTACATTTATATGACAGTATACACCATTTATTAACTAATCTTTTTGTGCCAGTGTGTACATTTATTCTTCAGAAATGTCTTAACGTTAAGTTACATTCATATATGTTGATTAATCTGGTTTTGAAACACGCTAAAAGCGCTAAATGTCAAACGAAAAATTTGAGAAGATATTCAAAAATGTGTAAAGCCAATTTTTATCGATTAAATTACAAATTACTGCAATTTTTAAATTAAACAATCGAAATCAATGTAATTCACTAACAAAGTTATAACAGTATATTTCTCCTAAATAATGTATGTTTTCGCCCAAATGAAAGTAGACAATTTTGTCAATATAGCTTGTGTATATCACCGATCGTTATAAATACGGATAATTCCTCAATAATCAATAAAACTGTTTTCGACTGATTAAGTTTATTATCGCAGTGTGCACAAATTATTGCAGAATATTATAAATAAATATACATTATTGTAAAATTCTGGAAGGAATATAAACAAGAGTAATTTAAAAAAATTAAATATTTAAATTTGGTAGCATTTCAACAAATTAAAAATATTGTTTATTTATAAGGATCTATATCTCCTTAAAAATGTCAACGCACATTTTTTACCGTTGTACTGAGCGTTGATCAGCACATATATATATATATCCACTGGCACTAGGTTTGTGTAGATGGTTATATTGGCATATACATTTATTTATATGCTTACAAACTAATTTTTAATACATGTTAATTTTGAGTTTTGAACAATTTAATAAATTGACTTCAGGATACGCCAACAATTAAATGCCAAGCAGCTGCTAGTGAGAGAAATAGTGAATTACTAATGCACAATCAAATTCAAAATTTGTCTGCCGTCACTCCTCATCAAAATCAACAACACCATCTTCACAACAGCAACCATCACCAGCAACAGGTTAGCACACCACAGTCGCAATCAACACAACATACATCACCCGCATTCCTATCGCTACTGCCACGTTCACTTTCGTCGCTTTCGTTGGGTACGCGAAAGAATAAGATTGATAAAGATATGCTTAGCTCGACACTTAACAATACAACGGACTTGTTACCCCAACAACGAACTCAAGATGCTTTTAATCCAATGTCGCAGTCCCTATTCCACCACATCCATACGAATATACCAAACATGCAACACAATACACAGCGCAGTTTGCAACAGCAATATGTTTATCAGCAGCAGCAACGTTTTAAAGAAACATTGAAATCAACCTCGGGATCGAAAAGTAAAAATATGTTTACAATATCAAAGAGTTTAATCGAGGAAGACGTGCCGCCGCCCCTACCGCAAAGAAATCCAACGCGGCAGCTAACTTTGGATTTGAGTAATGCAAATAGTATTCAACTATTTTCTCCGATTTCCGACTTGGATCGTGCTGGGAGTCCTCTACGTAGGTCACCGCTGTCAAAATCAAATACTAACGACGACAGTTGCGCTGCTTTCAATATCAATAATAATAACAGTAATGTTAAGGCAAAGCGATCTAAAGTGAAAACTAAAGCTTTATCGGATCCAAAAATGACAACTCAAATGTTTTTACAAATGGAAACATCTAATAGATCACATGCAAGTGAAGATGTCACCAATAGTGGCAGTATCGAAGTAGAATCTGTTCCTCCGCCACTGCCACCACGGCAGCCGGGCATGTTATTGGAGGAGGTAAATCGTGGCAGTTGCCAGAACCTAAATAATGGACGTGCTCAGCCAAATGCTTTAGGTTCTGTTTACAATTATCCACTTGTTTCAACATGCACTGCAATTCAAAGCGATAATATAAAGGCTGCCTTTCCACTATCGCAACGCCCAAATATAGTAAAAAAATTGCAGCAGAGCCAACAACAACACTCGTCAACTGCCGGTGTGTCCACTGCAGTAAGTAATCAAAGAAAACAAATATTCATCTACATTCATTGCAACTCACTTTCTTTTCATTTACAACGACAATCTTTTTGCTTTTGCTTATATTTTTAGCCTGGTTAAATACCTAACCTAGCATGAACAGCTAAGTCAATCTTAGAAACACTAATTTGTAGATAAGAAAGTTGTAATGATAAGTCCTTGTATGAACGGAGTTCAAATATAAAAAATATGTGAATATCGATATTTTAATGTGTCTAGGAGCTTTCTGAAAATGAGCACTGCTGAATGTATGTTACGAAAACTCGAAGATGGGATTTTTCCCTGTTTTCTAGGTTACTGATTTCTTTGGATGAAACTTACTAAAGTATCTAGATTTTGTTAAAGCCATTATAAATAATTGGTTAAAATTTTTGTTAATCAGAGTCCTTAGGTTTTATTTGTATTTATCAACAAGTGAATAAAAAAATTTTAATAAATCGTTTAAAAACTATATAATTAATATTTCAAGTAGCAGCAGTTCACAAAGTATCACTTTGTGTTTAACCGATCATTTTAAAAGAATTTTTTTGAAAAGAAGTTTTTTTTAAGAAAATAGTGTGCTCTATTGGAAATGATAATTGACTTAAATGAATTTATTTTTCGTTCACCGAGGCTCGAGTGCCTTGCAGTACAAATTATAAAATGCCATTTTGTTACACGCAAAATTATCTAACTTTATTCACTCACACAAACTAACTTGCTACATAAATGCGTAAAGTTCTACATAATTTTATGTTTAATTAGAAGACCAAAGCTTTATCAATTTAATTGATCAAAAATTGTTCTTATAAATACGCTCATTAAAAAACCTGTTATAATATAGCCTGTACGTAAATATTGAACTGTGTATTCATTTTGCGAAATTATTATTTGTGTTAATATACCCTATAACTGCACAAATAAATAAAGACGGCGAAAAACCTTTAATTTGTGCAGTAATGTGTACAAAATTAGGATATACCTATATTTATTATTTTACATAGCACCTTAAGCTAAATTTATTTGAACTCTTACATTCTTTTTGAACTTATTATTAAATTTATTTTTTAATTTTGAAGGTGCTAGGCCAAACACCCCAACTAAATCAAATGAAACATCGACGTGTCGGTTCTTCGCCGGATAACATGCATCCAAGACACCCCGGTAACAATAAGTTTATTTTGATTTTTAATAAGATATCAAATTTGACACTTCTTATATATTAATGGATGTTTGAAAAATAAATTTTTGAAAACGTACGGGTTTTGATTTGTACAATTATCAAATTTGACTGTTGTACTTCTTTATTTTAAACATTACAGATAGATTAGTAAAAACCACCTCCGGCTCTTGGGAAATTGTGGAGAAGGATACTGAGATAACGCCACCAGGTACTCCACCGCCGCCTTACTTAACCAGCTCACACATGCCAGTACCTGAAGATCCAAATGAAAACTGCAGTGGCGGAGCGGGAATCTTTATAGAATCACATCACTTTACACCCATGGCATGCAAAACGTCGCCTTCGCAGCATATACATTCCAACCGTATACAGGCGGCCCAATCGTCTGATACTCAGAAGGAAATTATTTCAATGGAAGATGAGAACTCTTCAGATCAGGAGGAACCATTTATTGATGAAAATGGACCATTTAACAATTTAACACGACTGCTTGAGTCCGAAAACGTGGTTTTTTTAGCTGTTTTCCTTAACTACGTTTTGTCTAATTCAGAACCAGCGCCACTTCTATTCTACTTAATTACTGAACTTTATAAGGAGGGTACTTCCAAGGATATGCGAAAGTGGGCATATGAAATACATTCAACTTTCCTTGTACCGCGTGCACCGCTCTCTTGGTACCGACAAGACGAGTCCTTAGCAAGGGAAGTAGACAATGTGTTACAGTTGGAATTTGACAAAGTAGAAATTTTGCGAACTGTGTTTTTACGCAGTCGCAAACGAGCCAAGGACCTTATCAGTGAGCAGTTACGAGAATTTCAGCAAAAGCGCACTGCTGGCTTGGGTACCATATATGGACCTACTGACGACAAGCTTGCTGAGGCAAAAGGTGACAAGCAGAGGGAACAAATTATCGACAAATACCTTATGCCGAATCTGCAGTTATTAATGTAAATACGCATTGTCACTGTCTTTTACATTATTTTAATTACACCGTTTTTAGTGAAGAGTTTGAAAAGGATCTGCCACAAGAAGATGCACGCAAATTGGCGTTATGTTCTGCTCTTTCAACAGTTATTCACCGGATATTTACTACGCGTTCGCATCCAAACAGTATAGTGGACCGTGTTCACCATTTTGTAAGTCGCGAAAAGAGTTTCAAATCGCGCTTAATGGGTAAAAATCGAAAGGTTTGTTCATTTTTTATTTTTGCTGTTTGAAAAAGTTTTATATAAATGTAGCCTTTTAATATTACAGAAAATATTTTTATTTTAATTTTAATTTTCATGCTAATTTTAAATAGTTTTTGAAAGTGTAGTACTGAAAACCAATGCTTCGTATAAGTTTTGTTTCTGATCAAGGTTTTTAACATCCCTAAACATTGATTTTTGTATAATTTCATCTTCTAATATTTCCGCTAGATGATTGTACGGGGTCATCCATTAGTATTACGGCAATACTACGAAGTGACACATTGTAATCATTGTCAAACGATTATATGGGGTGTGAGCCCGCAAGGTTATCATTGCACAGGTAAAGGTTGTGACATTTGTTTTAATACTAATTTTTACATTAATTATGCTCGATTTAATTTTAGATTGTAAATTAAATATTCACCGTCCTTGTTCGAAAGTTCTAGACGAGAGCTGCCCAGGGCCACTTCCTCAAGCAAAACGGCATCCGCATAACGACAATAAAATCAGTAAATTTATGGGTAAAATAAGGCCTCGGACTAGCGATTTTATAGCAAGTAAGTTTCTTATGCGACAAAAATTGGTTGATATTGCCTTTACTGACTTTATATAATTTAGATGAAAAGCGTGTTCGTCAGGATGAAGACGTGGATGCTGACTTAAACAACGGTAAGTGTTAAAGATGTGTTAGGGAATCATTCAGTTTTGTAGTAATGCCCTTGAGGAAACTACATAAACTGATGACTTTAACAATAATAAGTGCTAATGCACATTAAGCAATCATTCAGTTTTGCGGTTATGTTCTTGACAAACCAATGTTTCTGCTGCTGATTGAACATGATCTAAAAAAAAAAAAAAAAAGATAAAAGTGAAATGTGCTTTCTTTTTGGCAACACGAGAATTATTTATTATATATACTTTAAAAATTAAAATACGCTGCGCGCCACCCCAACAGCACAGCCCCAAAATGTGATTTCAAAGTTCAATATTTCCTAAAGAAAATATATGTACATATGTTAATACAAATATAATTTAAATTTTAAATGGAAAGAAAATTAGTTGGCAATATATCAAGATAAAATGGTTTGTGGAATTGGTAAGCAGATAACTAAATGAATTTAGTAACTTAGTCAATAATATGCGTGTTTATTTTGGCCCACTTGAATAGCGCATTTTAACAATATTGCAACTTAATATTAATTATTAGAAAAAAACAATAAAAGTAAATAAAAGTATATAAATTATGACCAAAAAAAGTAAATTTTATAATGGATAACATCCCACGTCCCATAAAAAAAGATCGCCCTCAATATCATCACACCACCTACCCGACTGTGTAAATGATTCAATTAATGGGTCTTTTTACATAGATCGTGAAAGTAAAAGTTCGGAGAAGACTACTCTATGCCGCTGATCATGGTCATTTCACGCATTGTGCTAAAATTATTTAATTAATATAACTTTATTTATCATTTCTGAATAATATAGCCAACGACTTTTATACGTATGAATGTTTACACATGAACTAATAGAAGCAATGAACAAACAGTCAAGCAACTGCAAACAATAACTTAATTCAACAAGCAATAACTTAATTCCACCTGAAAGTGTTTAACTTAATAATACCCTTTGTTGCATAAATATTTATATTAATGTGTAAGAAGTACAACGCAACGTTACCTAATTTTTCAAATTTAAATTACCAACTATTGTATCTCGAATAATTCCTGTTTGTGCAAATATATGTAACAGGCAGAGGGCGGCAAAACCACTTTTAAATTGCTGTAGCTTTTAAAGCTTGCTCGTATTTTATCAAAAAGTTTTGCAAGCATTTTTTTTATCTTACGATGCAAGCTTTTTATGGTATAAATTAATGGTTTTCTCTTAAGAAACTTTTTCCTTATATTTTGGATTTTAGCGTCGGGTAGTATTGTGTTTTTCTTACTTTGCTAAGCCATATACAAATGTCTCTATCGTATTTTGTTTATTAAATTTAAAATTTTTGTAGAATTTTTAAACTGAGTGATGAGAGTTAGTAATTTGCTTAACACATAATAAATCAGAACGTGTTTTGTTTATTTTACTGTCATTCTCGTACTCTTGCCTTACATTCCTTTAAATATACAATTCAAGCGCAGAAAGTAATATAAAAAGTAAATAAAAATGCACTTAATATAGATTTAGAGCGATTAAGTACATCGGACTATAAGTCCAGAATTTTAATACTAAACACGTGAGTGTGGATCTGTGTATGTGCTATGTGCTTATGTCATCCTGTTAGAAAATATAACGTAAACACCTACAGTCATATAAATATATGGTTTTTGTCCAACATCAACAGCTGATAAACACAATTTATAATTATTAATATGAACACATAGGCCTAAACCAATCTATCTGTTATCAATACTTGCGACTTACACAAAGTACAAGACAAAAGCGCTCCAAGTATATTCATGTATATATGTGTATAAATATATTTTTACTTACATATGCATATACATTCACCCGTTTATTTATTTAATAAACAATTCATTTGCCAAGTTTTAAAAATAGGTTTATGAGTGAGTCTGCTATTTGTGTTTGTACCAAAACGTAAATTTTAAAAAATGTTTTTTCGTACATTAAATGTAAAAGTAAGTCAAAGCTCAAATTTTGCAAAAGCTTGTATATTTGATACATTGTACATTGTACATTATATATATGTATAGTAAATATATATATATATTTATATATATAATTAATTTAGCTTCGCAACCAACTTTGTATATTAAGTAATAAAGTCACCTTTTATTTTTTTTTTTTAGATCGCATTCACCCATCGTCAATAGTTCGTCAACCATCAGACCGCAGGCTTGATGCTAACATATCCTTTCGCTCTAATGGCAATACATCCAGTAGTACTTCTGTGCTTAACAGTAGCGATTTACAGAACTCTTCCTATGCTGCCAGCAATGCCAACGAGAGTGGTACGAATAGTTGCGGGTTTATAGGGACCTCAGATCTTACTACGAGCGCAGGATCTGCGACAACATCCAGTTGCGGGATCACCATGAGTTCCATAAGCGATCTAAATGTACCCGACTCGACTGAGAGTAAGGATGCGCGGAGGGAAATGTAAGTTGTCATGCAATCGTTCAAATAATGCGAATAATATTTATTAATTTTTAATTTGAAATAGATTTCACCAGCAGCACAAAAGTGCACCAGTGTCAGTTAATCGTTCAGAGTCGTATAAGGAACGATTATCAAACAAACGAATTCGTAATAACCGTCGAAAAACTTCGGATCCAAGTTTGTCGTCGCGTGTAAAGTAAGTAAACCTCAATAGAAATATATCCTATGCAATCAAGGGTGTTTATACGTTTGTAATGCGAAGTTCTGGGTAATTTCCAGTAGCCTACGTCCGACTAGAGGATGTGGACTGTGTGGAGAATAACAAATATGTATATGACAGTATTGTTTCACGAAACTGAAGTCCAACTGACGAGTAACCGCACATGTGTGAAATCAATTATATTAGCTTGTCTCTAAGGGTCATAGTGAAACGAAGATATTGTAATGCCTGACCACATATTGTGCCACGTTTGACCATCACATAAGTTTTCCTTCCGTTTCTTTATTAAACTGTCTCGCTTATTTGCCGGTTGAAGCGCTCTGATATTTTCTTACCGACAATCAACAACTTTAAATCAACATTAAGAATTAGACTTATTGACTTGCTGCACCCCTTCTGTTCATATATATATATTTAGTGGCAGTATTCGCGCTGAGTTCAACAAGAACAGAGCTGCACTGACGCAAGCACATATCATTAAATACTATAATAATCGCAGATAATTACTAAAAAAAAAACTTGTCCGTCTCATAAAACATACAAAACTATGAAAAGCAAAGTTGGTTATAACCGTAGTAAAAGTTTTAAGGAGGTAGCTACTCATCATTATGATAAGTAAGTGTTCAAAAGCAGAATTTTAAAACAGACTTAATATGATCAAAAGGATTTATATCACCGAAAATAAGCCATATCTCACCTTTTATTATTATAAAAGGGTCGCGCAGTGAAAATAATATATTTTTTTTGTTCGCATGAAAATTACTTTTTTATTAACTTGTTTTGTTATTTTAGTGATGACCAAGCAGACCTGGGCCTTTCAACCTCCAACTACACTGGAAGTTCAAATTCTAGTCTGTCGTCAGGAGGTGGCTCTGATAGCCCGAGTACCTCAATGGAGCAGGTTGCTAGTGGAATTGTCATAGCAGCTGTTGGTACAAACGTTACATCATGTGCAACTAACTTTCACCAGCATCCACATATTCTTATGCAACAGCACGCAAATCAACACAGTCAGCAAGACTCCTTTCAAAACAGCGTGGGAAGTAATAGCAGTGCTAACAACACAAGTTTCTGGAATTCCGGACTACCTTTACAACGTCAATGGAATTTTGAAAGCGATGATGACGATTTTAACGAAGCCGACTGGAGTTCAAGTGTGGCAGTGGAAATGCTTGCAGCGCTGTCAGATGCTGAGAAAAAGCGCCAGGAAATTATAAATGGTGAGTCTCAATATTAATTTAAGCACCTATATTTATTCTAATAAACTTTATATTTTACGCAGAAATTTATCAAACTGAGCGTAATCACGTCCGCACTCTTAAATTGCTAGACCGTTTGTTCTTTTTGCCACTCTATGACAGCGGTTTACTTTCCCAAGATCATTTGCTATTATTATTTCCATCGGCACTGTTATCTTTACGGGAACTTCATGGTACCTTCGAGCAAAAGCTTAAGCAACGTCGCGTAGAACATAATCACGTTGTAAAACACATTGGTGACTTACTAACAGATATGTTCGATGGTCAATCTGGTGAGGTTTTATGCGAACATGCTGCTCAATTTTGCGCTCGTCAGCAAATAGCACTTGAAGCACTAAAAGAAAAACGACATAAGGACGAGCAGTTGCAAAAATTGCTTAAAAAATCCGAGTCACATAAGGCTTGTCGGCGACTAGAGCTTAAGGATTTATTGCCCACGGTATTACAGCGATTGACCAAATATCCTCTGTTGTTTGAGAATCTTTATAAGGTAACTATTCGAGTCTTACCCGAAAACATCATTGAAGCAGACGCCATACAGCGCGCCGTGGAGTCATCAAAAAATATTCTTGTTGAAGTTAACAAGGCAGTAAAGGCAGCCGAGGATGCTCATAAGTAAGTCAGATCTAGCAAAAAACTATAATTTAAAATATATTTTCTTTTCTCTGAATACATTTTAAATAGACTTCAGAACATTCAACGTAAATTGGACAAATCGTCATATGATAAGGACGAGTTTAAAAAACTAGATCTAACACAACATCGTCTTGTACACGACGGAAATTTAACAATGAAAAAAAATCCCAGCATACAGCTTCACGGATTGCTTTTTGAAAATATGATAGTTTTGCTTACAAAACAGGTAAGTCGAAATAACATTTTTTAACAAGTTTTAAAAACTTTTATATTTGTCTATAATGACTTTAATGTTATTTGCTTTTTAACAGGATGATAAATATTTATTAAAGAATCTACATACGCCTCTAGCGGTCAGTAATAAGCCTGTAAGCCCTATTATGAATATTGACTCGGAGACATTAGTTCGTCAGGAAGCCGCTGATAAAAACTCATTCTTTTTAATCAAGACAAAGACCTCACAAATGCTTGAGCTACGCGCTCCTAGCAGCTCGGAGTGCAAAACGTAAGTACATTGATTGTTATACATCAACTTGCTTAATTGCCTTAAAAGTGTGTGATGAGTAGCCTATTAAAAAGGGGGTAGTATGGTTTTTACAATTGTATGCAAGCAGAAGTAAGTATCTCCAACTCCGTTTATAAAAACGCAGAGCTCTCGGCAACTACAACAGCTAGAACTAAAAATCCTAAATATTTGAGTAGCGACATACGTTTAGTATACGTATATATATATATATTAATTGAAGGCAGTGAAGACAGTTGTAAATATATATAAAATTTTTAAATCTGTGCATATTACCCTGAACTTTTTAGGTGGTTTAAGCACATATCGGATGCTGCTGCCCAACAATACAAGCCTCGCTCTAAAAATACCAACAGTCATGATGCGCCTGGCGATGAACCTGTAGTCTCCACAACGCCGCATTTACAGACCAGAGAATTACTGGACCAAACTCCAGACCGTTCACAAACAACGAGCGTCTCTGCTATTACAACAGCAACACCTTTGGCACCATTGCTCCCTATAAATACTGCTACACCCCCAACAGCGAGTAATATCTATGACAGTAGACCTCAGTTTAGCAATTACCCTCACGTAAGCTCACACACTGATAATGAAGGGTATTACAATGTCATTGCTAAACGACGTCTTAGTCAAAACGATACTAGCGCATCTATAAGTCGCACCATGTCTACACGTAGCTGCGGGGAATCTAACAATAACTATCCCATTATTGCTCAAGATGGGAACTCAGTAACTTTACGTCACACACAATCAGCACGTGAGGCTAATAATGAAGAACGTGGAACGATCTACGGCTTAGTAGGTGGACAATCTAAACGTGATAGTGCGAGTATCGTCTGCTCCAACAATTCTAATGACACACGTACATTACTTATGCAGTCGCCGCTTGTTGAACCAACAGCGATTCAAATTAGTATAAGCCCAGCACACACCGCCAAGCCGGTGCTGACGTCAGGGGAACGATTACGTCGTTTAGATGCATCTATTCGAGAAGGCTTACTAGAGAAGCAAAGAATTATTTGTGATATCTTTCGCTTGCCATTGGAGCACTTCAACGAGATTGTCGACATTGCCATGATGCCGGAAGCTCCTAAAGACAGTGCTGATATTGCATTAGCTGCTTATGATCAAGTTCAGATGTTGACCAAAATCTTGAATGAATACATGCATGTGTCACCACAAATGGAAATATCAGCTGTATCAACATCTGTTTGCGACCATTGTCATGAAAAGGAAAGAGCTTTTAATATAGGAATATCTCCACCTCCGTTACCCACACCAAGCAAACAACAACAACAAGCACAACAGCAAACACCGCAGCTAAAGAGAATATCGAAACATAAAAAGTCTGCTGTTGAAGACGTGGCTATCCATGAAGATGACGACGGATATTGCGAAATCGACGAGTTGCGATTGCCTGCAATTCCCGCAAAATCACCAGATGCGACAACGCCCTTGGCACCCTTTAACTTCTCATCTGTTTCAGTTACGGAAAAGAGTTTAACATTGGCTGCGTCAAACAACCGGTGTACTGATACACCTAAACGACAAGTTACCATTAATGTCGAAAATTGCTCTGAAGACTCCGTGGATGAGTTACGTAAAAACGATGGTGTAAATGCAAATATTTCAGTGGTGCTACCCATACCTACAGCTGGAAAAGTTAAGCAAGATATTGAAATAGAGCCCAAAGCTATAACTGAGTTAAACATAACAGATAACAGTTCAAAAGATGAAAAAAGTACGACAAATCAGACTACGCCCAAAATTGTGGACTCATGTACTAGTGATGCGCCACAAAGTGTAGAATCTTCAGACAAAAATCGCTATATTGAAACAAGTGACAATTTGGTTAGTTCAAAAAATTACCTTTATAATTAAAAAATTAGTTTTGAGTAATTTGTTTTTAACAGGTCACCCATAAGAAAGATCACACAATAACCGTAACAGAAAACTCGATATTAAATGCACAGCAGCCGTTTACAACTGGTAAAGAGAAAGGAACTAGCTCTGCATCCATCGATGTATTGGGAAATTTTTGTGGAGTCAATCGCATACAGCATGCCAATTCTTTAGAACCAAGCGTTCCATGTCATGCTCTTAGCAGCATTGTAACTGTGTTGAATGAGCAAATGTCTATACTGTTGGTAAGTTAACACTAAACTGCATGTTTTGTGCATTAAATCATAAATCTAAATTGTTTATGTTTCACACTTAAGCCCAAAATAAATGAACGCGATACGGAGCGCGAGCGTTTGCGCAAGGAAAACCAACACTTACGTGAACTTTTAAGTGCAATGCATGAACGTCAGCGAGTTGATGCATTAAAGGTAATTTAATTTTCAATATATAGCGTGTAAATATATATATATATATTCTGTATACATACCTCATTGTCATCAATATATTCAACAAACAAGATAACTTTTTCATATAGCTCTGTCGCTTTTTCTAATACAGCATTTAATTTTTTTCGGTACTTCGAGAGAATCGTCTGTGCTCTTAATTTTTTCCCAATCGAATTATTAAAATCAATTTTTTTTGTATTTAAAGAATATACTGACATTTAAACAATATTTAAATATTCTATAAAAAAATCTTACGTTCTTCTCATATATAAACATTTAGTTTATGTGCTATTGATCTCCTTTTAATTTAGGAAACTCCAACCGCTATATTGAGTGTTCTGCAAGCGGCTGAAGCAGAATTCGAAGATGATGACATTGACTCTATTTCCAATACATCCCTGACACCGACACCCACACCGTTACCTTCTGCTTCAATCTGCGACAGCAACACGGAATTGAAGAACCTTACATCAGAATTGGCGTCAGGTTTTCTGGAAACTCAAAGTACCAAACATATCGATGACCGGGAACAGCAGTTTTTAGCTGATTCCTATCAGCAGCCTGAAACTCTGATAAATGATAAACAATCAATAGAGCAGGAACTTGAAGAAAATAAAAATCCAAATAACTAAGTAGGTAACACCGAAAAATTTTTTGTAGGCATCTTAAGTAATATTTGTTTTTTCTTAGCGACAACACGCAACACATAATCTTCCGTTAGATATTCCGCATCTTTAAAAGCTTAAATATTGCGAGGACTTATATTACTGTGACGGCTCCTTTGTGCAGTGTGTTAAGAAATCAATGATACATAAATAAATAAGTTCAATTTATTTCGCAACGCTATTGTCCAATTGAATTGGAAGCGTCTGTGTTAATGTAGCCTTATTAAACTATTTAACTACTTACTATAGCTGCAGTTGCTTCACTAAGTTGCTAGCTGTAGTGGCTTGAGGGTGAAATAAGTTTTGATAAAAACATTTGTATGTATATTCCATTTAGTGACATTAAATAATTTACTACAATTTAATATTAATTATTTTTCGATAAAAATAATTATTGTATATAATATATAATCTTTATAATTAATGTAACAAAAAAACTAATGGCGACATGCATTATGTTTGATACATTTACACGCCAACTGTATTACATTAAACTTACTAATAAAAACATGAAAAAATAGTTATCTTCAGCGTATCGGCGAATAATTGCCCCAGCAGATAAAAAAGTCAATGATACGGACATTGTTGTTCATTTTATTAAATGAATCAAGCAATGTTTTTACAACTTGCTATGTCCAACTATTTTTGGTTAATGGTCACTAACTCGTTAGGCTATCGATTTACGGATTAGTAGGTGAACAATCTAAACATGGCAGTGCGAGTATCGTCTGCTCCAAAAATTCTTATGACACACGCACATTACTCATGCTGTCGCCGCTTGTTGAACCAACAGCGATTCATATTAGTATAAGCCCAGCACACACCGCCAAGCCGGTGCTGACGTCTGGGAAACGATTACGTCGTTTAGATGCATCTATTCGAGAAGGCTTACTAGAGAAGCAAATAATTATTTGTGATATCTTTTGCTTGCCATTGGAGCACTTCAATGAGATTGTCGACATTGCCATGATGCCGGAAGCTCCTAAAGACAGTGCTGATATTGCATTAGCTGCTTATGATCAAGTTTATATGTTAACCTAAATCTTAAATAAATACATGCATGTGTCACCAGATATGAAGATATAAGCTGTATCAACATCTGTTTTCGACTATTGTCACAAGGAGGATAGAGCTTTTAATATAGGAACATCTCCACCGCCCTTACCGGCAACAAGCAAACAACAAAAAGCACAACAGCAAATACCGCCGTTAAAGAAAATATCAAATCATAAAATATATGTTGTCTAGGACGTGACTATCTATAAAGATGATCTACGGTGTGCATTTGCCTGCAATTCTCGTAATATCACCAGATGCCACCACGCCCTTAGTCCCCTTTAGTTTTTCATTTGTTCCAGCTGTGTAAAAGAGTTTTAAATTGGATTTTTGGATTTTAAATAAATTCACATCGATATCTGTAGCAAATAAAATGAACAATTATTAATGTAAACTTCAATGGCTGTTGCCTATGTGTTATTTTAATATATATACAATTAAATGGCGTATGTGTTTTGTGAA
>SCDZ01000692.1:0-32957 GCA_004143845.1 Drosophila lacertosa | reverse complement strand
TATATATATATATATATATATATATGTATAAAGTTAATATATCATCTATATAGTACATAAATATATATTGTTAATTGCAAATTTGCAGGCAACTAAGCCCACAGACTATCAAAATTGAACACAATAAAGCTCTATATAGGATGCATGCAGATTGAAAGTGTTTGATTAATACACAAGTTGTTCGTTTCCTTACATGATCAATAAATATAGGCGTATAGACAAAAAGTTTTAAATCTGCTTTGTTTTTTTGGTTGAGCTTAAGCGGTAATACACGTATATCTTATAAGAATAACTTAGACAAATTCACTTTTCTAAGACTGTAGCACAATAAATATGGATTTTTTTTACCCTCGTGTCTCTATAAGTTTCTAACTTTGTCGCGGCCTAATATTAGCTAAGTAAATGTATACTGGAATTACAGTGAGCTTAAAAATTACAAAAACACTTAGTTGAATTTGTCTATTGGATTGAATCGGCGTTATATAAAGTTTTGCGGCCATATTTTGTGTAGGTATAAATAGGAGTTGCAGTGATCTGTTATAGAGTGTGGCTACTTCTATTTGGCAAGTAGACGATGCTGCTGCCACAATTTGGAAGACCCCAAAACGATTGTATTGCATGTTGAACGTTTCGCTAATCGGCGCGAATCTAGGTTTTTATGTTTTGCGCTTCTGCTCGAGCTGCTGCTGGGGCAGTTCCTCCTGCAGTTGTAGTATATGCTCCAGTGGTTGCGGTTTGCCATCCTTATCGATTAGAGCCGGCTGTACGATGCCATCTTTGCGCAGCTGTTCCAGCAGATTGACTAGCTGCAGCGCCTCGTATTCTTTTTGTTCCTCGGACATGCCTTCAAGCGGATTGCGCTTGGGCTGCTCGACGCAGCCCAAAACCGGATTGAAGCACTGCTGTTGCTGTTTGTATTCCTCCGTATCGCTGTCCTCGCTGTCCGAGGAGTAATCGGCGCCCTCAATGCGTCGACAGTCGAGCACGCCGCGCTTGGCAAACAAACCAGCCGCATTGCCATAGCCCGTGTACTTGATCATGCGACCGACATCCTCCTTGCACAGCACAAATAGTAGCTCAGCGGCAAGGTCGCGCAGTATCATAGCCGGCAGCGTTAGGAAGCGGCATAAATGATTGCGCAGCTCGTTACCAATCTCGGGCCGCTTGCTCACATCCTTGAGTGGCGGCAAAATTTCTCTTCGCAAATAGTGACGCATGATACGATCGCTACGCGCACACTTTACTAGTACTGTTAGCACTGGCGAAAGGAGCTCATGGGAGCTAGCCTCTTTCTCCTGCTGTGCGAGCCCACTACGAAGGTAGTCCAACAGCACCGCCAGACAGCGTAAATTTCGCTTCTCAAAGCACACAGCACAACACTTGGACTTAGACGAATGTATAGGCTCTGCGGCACCTGCAGCAGGACCAATCTCTACAATCTGGGTTTCCGTGTCCGCATTGCAGCATTTGAGCGTAAGCTCGGTAAGACAACTGCTCGATATGTTTGTCAACAGATTAATAGCATGCGTCACAACCGCGCGCTCCCGATCCGTGGAAAGACTGCCAAAGCGCAGCAACAGCTCTCGCAGCACGCCGGTCAAATGGAGACTTTGGATCTCGTACTCGTTGGGGCTCTTGTCCGGCGCACTGGTTACAGTGAACATAACCTTGAGCAGCTCACAGATGATGTTGAGCTGCTCATCCCTGATAGCCGCTGCGCCCTCGGCCAACTTATCGTCCAGCCATTTGGTCATGTACGTCAGTCCGTTGAGATCAATTTGTAGGCGAGTGCGCGCTGTTGGCTCCAGGGCAGTGAGAAGAAACAACAGCTTCATGTCATAGTATTCCAAAGTGCTCGGATAACGCGACACCGAAGCGCTGCCCAAACGCTTCACAATCGCATCGAGGCTGTGCTGACGCAGGCACTGACGCCGACAGTCGGCACTTTGGTAGACCAAGTTACACAGACATTTCAGTGCCTCGGCAATTACATCCGCCTGTGCGTCGTCAAGTTGAGGCTGCGGCTCCTCATCGTTGGCGCTGCTATTGATTCGAGCCAGTGCCAGAAGCGTGCCCAACTCCTGCTCAATGTAGTGCGTCTGCAGGCTGAACTCATCGCGGGTCAAGATGCGCACAGTATTGAGGCATTGGGTGTGCATTGGCGCCAGGGTCGCATCTTCAAGAATACCAAATATGACCAGCCACAGATCATGCCACTGGTTGTCCGTGTGAAAGCTGTCAAAGACTAGTAGATCTGCATTCTGCGGGCGTTGCCACAAGCGGCCAATCGAGAAATATTAGTCACATCAAGAAAATAGTGGGTGGTGGTGTGCATTACCTTTGTATTAAACTGGCTAAGTATGTCAGCGATGTGGGCGGGTTCCTTACGCTCAAGTCGTTTCAGCTGCTCCACATCCATGATGCCGACTGTGACTATTTTGCCAGTCCCGATGTAAACTAATTGGATTTAAATGTAACTTAATTGTAATTGTAATTCAATGTCAATATTGTACAAGTGCTAAAATATACTTTAAAAAAATCTGCAAAAATACCAAAAGTGGTTACATCTCAAGTGTGACCGTAGATGTCGAGAATATCTAGTATTAAAATACAAACAACTGATACAAGAGCTACACCAAAATTGCCATAAAAACTAAATGGGGAAATATTTGAAAAAGTCACTAATTGATTCTGTTTTCAAAAATGTGTTTTGGACCGTAATTAAGAGCAAATACAATTCAACTTAAGCTGCGAGATATAGAAAATTCCAAAACACAATGTACATGTACATTAATATACATTTTCATGTTGCATTGAGCAACATATAAATTAAGAATATGTTTTATTACAAAAAATACATGTTCAGTGTATACATTTATGCGTAGTGTATGTTAGATTGTGTAAAAATATAAATATATGATTGTAGAAAATAAAATAATAAGTAATTTTTAAAAGTTACCGTTTGTGGGCATTCGCTTTTTTGACTTTTTTTTTTTTGCTGTTGTTTTTAAATCTTAAATATTTATTGTTTCCGTAATTACATATTATAGTAGTCGACAAATTCGACGGATCTACGTCGCCTATAGCAGATTGGATCCAATCTTACTGGTTTCCACTTCTTCTTTTTCTACAAAAAAAACGCGATAATGCAGTAAGAAAAGGTTGAAAAGGAAAAGAAAGAAAATAATAATAAACAATTAGAAATAAATGCCTGTAATCTTAACAAAATATGTGAAATACATAATAAAAATATAAATAATATGGAAGTGCAAATTAGTGAAACTCGAAATGATATTTCTTTCTTGTCAATAATAATGTAAATTTGCATAAACTATTAACTA
Organism: Drosophila lacertosa; assembly: GCA_004143845.1. Classification (NCBI taxonomy): domain Eukaryota; kingdom Metazoa; phylum Arthropoda; class Insecta; order Diptera; family Drosophilidae; genus Drosophila; species Drosophila lacertosa. The sequence continues at coordinate 29,616 of SCDZ01000692.1, read as the reverse complement.
TATACTTTATGTATGCATGTAGTAACCAAAGTATTTGTCGTACACTTCACATCCATGCACATGAACAAATATAATGTCTGGTCAATTAGGATTTTGAGTGGCGCAGTCTTACATATTATATAGAACAATCACTGGATGTGGCAGGCAATCAGTATGTGTGTGTGTGTGTGTGAGTAAACTGCCACCAGGTAGAACATGCATTTGGATGTATGCATGAGGCGTACGACAGCATAAAATACAATGTGGTACTAGTTTTGACGATGACATACACAACATGGGTGTAAAAACATGGAATGTTATGCGACATAAATAAGACACTTACAACAAACGAGATTACACAGAAAAATAATATCAAAATACACATATGTATAAATATGATTAATTAAGTTGGGAATGCGATCGAAAGCCACGCAACATGCATTTTTTCTTTTTTTTACTGGTTACTGGCCACTGGGCAGGCGCTTGAGCATTGTTTTTTGTGTTTTTTTTTTGTTCTCACTAGGATTGAGATAATGTTTGAGCAGAACAACAGCGGGCTAAGTGTAGCGAGTAAGAGTTGTGTGTACCAAGTACCAACAAATGCTAGACCGTACCAGGCCGGATCTAATCAAATCGGATCGGATTGGTTATGACCAGGCCAAGACCGAGCAGAGCAGACCGAAACGTAAGCGCGCATCGCGTTTTCGTTTGGTACGTGTGTATGTAGGTGTAAAATAAATAGTTACAGGTAATAGGAATAGTAGCAGCAGCAGTGGTCATAGTGCAGCGGCAGTATAACAGCTCATACACACAACTACAACAACGGCAACAACAACAATAATTGAAGTTTAACTAAACTGTAGCACTGGCCGGCGGCTGTGGGGCTGCTGGCGGTATAACATTCGGTATGGCAACGACACAGGCGCCGGCACGTGGAAATGACATGGGCATCAGATCGTTCCAGCCATTCCGCACCGGATCATACTCCTCGACAGTCTTGAGCGCATGGTTACCGTCGTATCCGCCGACGACAATTAAACGATCGCCAAGCAGAGCGCATCCAATCGCATCACGTCCCAAAGCCAGCGAACAAATCTGGAAAATACCGAAAGCAGTTGTTTCATTTAAATTATACTATCTTGAATAACATTGTGCAAAATCTATGAAGCACTTTTTAATTTACAGGGAGTTCAAATTTTGATTTTGCAAAATGTTATAGAGTTATAATTTCTTCGGCAGTGTTTACCAGTGTCCATGTATCGGTGGCTGGATCATAACGCTCAACTGTTTCGGTGCGACACACCATGGGATTGCTGGCAGGGCAGTCGTGGCCGCCCAAGGCATAGAGAAAGCCATTTGCAACAGTTACCTGCGGTGTTAAATGCAAGTTTTATAAGTGAAGAGTAAGAATTGCTGAGTAGTGCTTACGCCAACGCCACCGCGGCGTCGATTCATTGGGGCCAAAAGACTCCATTTGTTGGTGTGCGGATCGTAGCATTCAATGGAGCGATGGCAGACCGAGCCATCGCGTCCGCCCACAGCGTAGAGGCGATTGCCCAGCACCGCAACGCCAGCTGTCGAACGCATCGAGGACATGGGCGCAACATAGCTCCATGTACGCGCAATTGGATCCCAACTAAAAAAAACATAGTATCAAATATTAATAACACTGCGTTTTCTTGTAAAGTTACGTTGACTTGAGTGTTTTTTACCGTTCAACCGTATTCAGGTAGCTCCAGCCATCATGTCCACCGACAGCATACAGCGGGCCCTCCAGCACAGCCACGCCCAGGCCATGACGGGGCGTAGCCATGGGATTCAATGGCACCCAATTCATCGTATTTAAGTCTAGGCTCTCCATGGTGTTCAACGTCTTGAGTCCATCACGTCCGCCCACCACAATCAGCTTGTCGTCCATGACAGCGGCGCCAAACTGAAGGCGGCGTCCAGTCATGTGCTTCCAGGGCGTCCACTTGTCCAGGCGCGGACAGTAGCTCTCAATGGTGATGGCGCCCTTGTGGGCATCCATGCCGCCCACAGCCAACAGTCGACCAACAGTTGATTTGCGCGGTGTCGTCCGTTCGGTGGCAATGCGCGAACGTCGCTCTGGCATTATATGCCATTTTAATGCCTCCATCACGAGCTGCTGGCACTCATTGCCGCTGCACACGTTCTCCACGTGATCCATTATGAATGCCGGCTGTAGCAACGGCAGACGTACCAGTGCCAGCAGCTCGGCAATGTGCTTCTCTCGGTTGGGCGCATCGTGGCGGACCCACGACATTAAACTGTGAAAGACATCCTGCTCGGATGGCACATTGAGATCATCGCTGCACAGCAGTTTGCCTAGCTGATCCGCATTCAGCTGAAAGAATTCCTGATTCTGGCAGACCTGCATAAAATACTGACAGGTGTACGCCTGCGCCAGGCGCAGCAGCGCCGAGCAGCTCTGCTGCTCAGCAAAGAACGCAAAGCCCAGGCAGTTGGATGGATGCAGCTGGCGGGCCAGAAAATTGCAGCAGGCCGTGACCACAGAGTTCAGCTGTAGCAGGCAGGCTGTGGCCAGCAAAGTTTCTACAGTATCCTCGCGCAGCTCAATAAATCCAGTATAGCAGTATTGCACCAGCAGCTGCAGAGCATCGCCATGCACCTCTCCCAGGGTCACCTCATTCTCCGCGGTCTCGCGCAGCGATCCCGTAAACATTGCCGAAAAATATGCACTCGAAGCTGATAGCACCAAACGATGAGCGGGCACCCTGTTGAAAAGTTAAGCATGTGATTTCAAAATTCTCATACAAACGAGCTGAGACGGTATCTTCCGACTAGGTAGAAGGAAAAGTAGTTGCGAATGCAAAGTGTTCGACTATGGATAATGGAGGAAGCGACATTTATTATGTGACTATGATGAAATAATTTTAAAAGTTGCTTTTAAGCTCAAGAATATTTTTTGGTTTTGATAATGATTTGAAGATCATATCAGCCTTCTGACAACTTTGATAAGAAACTTTAAAACTGTGGGACTTTATGTAAGTAAAAAAAATAAACCATAAATTGATATAACCAAAATTGCGTATGAAAATCGGTGTATCTCAAAGACAAGGGGGCACTATCTACAAAAAATATATCGCTTTTCGTAGCTGGCATTGCTTATAAAAAAATAATATACACCTATCCACTGTGCAAAAAACATCAATCACTCGCAATATACTCTATTTAGCTATCTCTCTTCCTCGTTCTCTCTGTTTCAGACTGCTCTCGGCAGATCAATAGCTGGAAGAGAGAGAGAGAGAGAGAGAGGGAGAGAAAGAGTGCTTGAGAGAGCCCATGCTGCTAACGCAATTAGTGCGGCGCGTTGTGTTTACTGTTGGAATTGCGTTGCTGGTTCGACCGTCGTCGTTTGTCGTTGCTGGTGCTGATGTTGTTACTGTTGGAGACTCGGAAAACTGGTGTGCGAATGCGACACAGACACAAAGAACCGAGTGAACTGCACTGAAGTGAAGGTCAGACGCTGTCGGGAGAGCGGCGGCGACAGCGGCAGCGGCGGGCATGTGCCGGATGGTGAATTGCTAATGAGTTAAATGGACTGACGGGGCGACTGGAGGGATGGTGGGTGCGGAAAATGACTTTTGCGCATTGCAACAACTTTCCATTCTTTGTCTGTGCGTCCACTTACCGCTTGCCATCGATGCCAGCGATGAGCACCACATCGCACAGCTGCTGGCTGTCCACATACAGCTGCATGCGCTTTAATACACTGTCTGCATGGTCGCGGCAGCGAAAAAACTCGTCCTGGCTGGCAGCTGAATTGAGGCTGACCAGGCTATAGTCCCTGGAAAGCGACCCCAGCGTTGTCTCGGCCATCATCGATATGTGGCCCGATGTTGAGGCCGTCGAGTCGCGGCTGGGACTCTCTTTTTGGTTCACATTTGCAGATGACATTTTGTTTTGATTATCTAAAATCTTTTCACAATCCCTTCTTAAAACGATTTGCTAGCTGCCGTTGTTGTTGCCTGGTTGCCTTGTCCTCCCTCTTAGTGCATGTCACTTCGTTGCCTGTTGCAGTTGCAATTGCAGCAGCAGCAGTAGCAGAAGCTTGGCCAGCTTTCTTTTGTTAACTGGCAAAGCGCACGTCCGCGTTGCACCGCTCAATATGACAGACTGTTGGGCTCTTGTTGTTGTTACGGCGCGTGGTAAGCTGTTGCTTTGTTTAGTTGCACTTGCATTTCTCGTCTCGCACACACTCGCACTCGCACTCACACGTATACACATTCGCACACCAACTCCAACTACAAGAGCGCTCTGTTGCCGTTGACGCCGCTGTTCGCTGTCAACAAACAACTGCAAATTTTACAGCGACGCACGTACTCAGGCTGTCGCGGTAGGACAAAGAACTTTTACTGCGTGCGGAACTGAGCGCTGGTGCTTTGTTTCATTTTTCTGCACTCTTTTGACCGTTGTTGCTCGCTTTTGGCGTCTCACTACAAACTTAAATACACAGGAAATACTGGCAATTGCGTATTGAAAGTGAATCCGTGACTAAGCATAATCAGCACACCTATTACAACTAACTACAGCTGGCTATTTATGTATTAAGATTTGGCGCACAGCGGACCAACAACAACCGCTGCACAACAATAACAGTTTGATGTTTTCATTTTGCTTGCTATCGTCACTGGTTACGGCGTTGCCGACTGTTGCAGTTATCTGGGTTTTGTAACGGCGTTGCCACACAGTTCGAAGCGCGCTTGTAGAAGTAATTTAAAACATTTGCATTACTTAACAATTGCATTTATTGGGTACATTTTGACTGTTTAATTATATAAATATTTGGACTATTTGATGTATAAATATTTGGACTATTTGATTATATAAATATTTTTAGTATTAGTTTGGATTCTGTTTGATTGGCTGCGGTACGCCCACGGAAAACTTTGATAGATTCTCCAAGAACTCAATGTACAAGGCATGCTCCCGTGCTGTGGCCATATCGGAGAGCTTTCTTGCAAAATCTTGGGTAATGCCTTTCTCCTCAAGCATCTCCAGGATCATGGTTTGTAGATTGTCATCAATAAGTGATGCGTCAATGGTGAAACAACTATCGTTCCAGCCGTGATTATAAAGGGATAGATCCTGAATCTCAAAAACATCATTTTCCTGAGGCTGTTGATCCAACGACTCCGGCTCCACATCCTCAAAGGCGCACGATTTGAATACGCAAAATATAGACAGCAGCAAATCATTTCTTCTAATTAATACCTCAAACTTAGGGACGCTGCGAACTGGTGTTAGATCACCAGTTTCATCATTACGCCTGGGTACACTTTTGCTAACATTAAAGAATATGTTGATGCGCTCGTTGGGCGACTCCCTTATAAGTTCTACTTTGGAGCCGGAGAACTGTCCCGTAAAATCGTCAATCATGTATGGCGGTTCCAATTGCAATTGCACCTGCCGCTCCTCCAGTATTTCGCCTGTAACAAATTCGACCATTTTTCGCTGCGACGGTGTTATGCCCACTGGAGTTGGCGACGCGGGTTTTTCTTCTTCCGTAATAGGCTTTTTTAAGGCTTCACCCTTTAAATTTTGCTTCTGAAATGCTGTTACCGAAATTGAGCGCTGTATGCTGGCAACGTGACAGTTGGCCACACGGCAATTGGCCAAAACGTTTTGTCCCAACCGAAATATCTTGAAAAAGTTCGACATTTTTTTTTTTTTTTTTTTTGAAAAAAAAATATTTTCTTTAAGTTGTGTGTAGAAAAAAAGCTATTTTTCGGATAAGCCAGAAAATTTAGTTATGCTACAAGGCTAGCCAGTCAACGAATGATATTGAAAGGCTGAATTTTCCAGATGCTTAATTAGAATACATTAAACTCCAGGCTTGCTGGTATTAGGCGCAAAATATTTGTTTAAAAAGAAATTTCTAGACGGCGAATACGATTTCCACTCTTTAATTTCTGTTTTGTTTAGTTTTCTTTTTCTTCTTTCTTTTCTTTTGTGCCCGCGTGATCTTGTTTGTTGAGTGTTAAGGCCAGAGACAGCGGACGCACGCACACAAAGTGCAAGAAAGAGGAGCGACAAACTGTAGAGCAAGTTGATACAACAAGACATTCATAACTACATACAATTAAATAACGTGTATGTGTGCAATAGGTGCGTGCGTGTGTGAAATAAAGGAATGCCAATTAGTTGGGCGATGTATTGCGTTTCGGCGTCGATGGCGGCAAGTCCATTGTCTTGCATACCCAGCCCGATATGTCGACATCCTCCACCTCCGCCTTGCGTATCCACGGATGGCTCTGGCAATAACAAAGTGAACGTATTAATAAATCTGCAGTTGAAACAACGGCCTCAATGTACTATGCTCACCAGCAATGTCTTGAGATCCGCACGCTCGTCTGGCTGTTTTTTGAGGCATATGTCGACAAAGTCTTTGAAGTCATTTGAAAATATCTTATGTTCCAGCTTGGGTGGCGGCTCGTTAACAATATAATCCAGGAGTTCGAATATCGCCATTACTTTGGGCTCTAGCACCGTTTGGTTGCCATCTTCATTGTTCTCCGCGAAAATGGTCTCCAGCGTCGACGTATCCGGTGGTGGTATTGGGTACATGCCTATGGCCATTTCTACCAGCGACAGGCCTAGTGACCAAATGTCCGATTGTACCGAATAGTGTGTTCCCTGCAACCGCTCTGGCTGTAAACATATTTGGACATTAGATTGAAATATGCGAAGATTATTTACACTATTAAGTTATTTACCTTAAATATTATATAATAAATTACTTATGCATTGTTAATTTCATTAGTTGCAATGGGAACTTAAATTAAAAGTAAAAAAAAATTACATTTATAAAACAAATACTAAAGAACTATATAACATACCTATTAACACTAAAAAATTGTACAAATTCAATTTATAAATGGAATTTTTTTAAACATATCGCTTAAGCAATTTTGAAATATAGTTTTCATGATTTGAAACAAAATAAAGGAATCTTTTGGGTTAGCCAATATTTTTTTTCAAATATAAAAATAAAATAGAATGAACTTTTAAGATTAAAAACTATGAACTTGTACTATTTCTGATAGATGTTAACTTGCACGATTAAAGATAGGTAAAGTTGTTTTTCCACAGAAAAAAGAAAATTAAATATATAGACAAATATTAAATAGTGTTAATTTCCAGTTAGATTTTCAATTAAAAAACAACATTTCTATATATGTGTAGCATAATAATTAAAATTACTTTATATTTACTAAGCAGTTATTTTTTCACCAAATTAGGATTTATATGTGGAAACTAACCGACATGTAGCTGCGCGTGCCCACAAACGAGTTGGCCATCGAGTCGATTAACTGACCCGAAACGCCAAAATCACAGATTTTAATCTCGCCGCTGCTGTTGACGAGTATGTTGCTTGGCTTAACATCGCGGTGGATGATCGCGTGCTTGTCGCGCAGATAGCTGAGACCCTTTAGCACCGCCAGCGTAATGCGTCCGAGTATTGATTCGGGTATGCGGCCGGCACGCTTTAATATGAGATCGAGAGAGCCGCCGTCCATGTACTCCATGCAAATGCTTATCTCGCCATCGCTGTAGAAGGCGCCATAGAAGCCTACAATGTGCGGAAAGTTACATTCGTGGAGCACTTTTAGCTCGCGCAGGATTTGTTTCTTAATGGCTGGTTTCACTTCCAGATGGATCAGTTTGCGTGCCATGATCAGATGTGTGAGGGTGTGGCGCACTTTCATCACGACACCTCCATTGCCAGATCCGAGTTCGCCTAACTTTTCCAGATCCTCTTCGGAGAGCTCGCCGATCTTCTCCTTTTGGCTGAGGAACACTTTGATTCGCTTGCGCTCCGTGTCGTCCATATCCAGGCCTTCCAGTGTTTCGGTTAATGCGTCGATGCTCGTTTTTGGCTTCCCCAGCAAACTATGTGTTCTTTAATTTAACTTTTTAATGAATTTTTGCAGAACAAAACGAAAAACAGCAACAATTTGGATGGTAGGCACGTCGGGAGGAGGTTAAATTGATGTTAATGGGAGAACCAACAATGAGAGAAATGCCTTGCAGAGATTTCTACATACATAAATACCCACATCTATACACATAAATATACATACATATATACATATATATCTGTAGGCGTTGTGTATGTATGTCTGTGTTTATTTTGTTGTGTTTGTATTGAGTGCGTCATTTTGCCAAGTAAATACAACAATAAAACCGACAACAGTAATAACAGCGACAACAAGCAACACATTTATTTTTCTTTTCTTTCATTGTGGGCGGGTGGGAGATGTATAACAAAAAAGGTTGTTGGGCATTTAAAAATGTATATGTAAAGAAAATCAAAACCATATTTACTCTGTTCCCGATGGTGTTTTAAACGGCGGTGTTGGTGCAACCTGTGCAGATGCAACAGTTGCATCAACATTTACCGGCGGCAGCACTAAGTTTAGTTTATTTTTCGACATTTTGGCCAAAATACACGGAAAAAATATATATCGCAAGCGGTCGTGGGTCGCCGATGGTGCAAAGGGTGGGGAAGGCGGGAGAATTTCCGTTTGACAACGACCACTGAACTGCGGTGACTGTTGTATAACTGGTTATAATACGTGCTCGCCGTTTGTTTTCAATACAATTAAAATTGAAGTTTTAGCCGCAAATTTCGCTAATGTTAATAATAGGGATGTAAGTAAAGATGAGTATGTCGATTGTGGGCATTAATCGATTCATCGCTGAGCGCAAGCGATATTTTTGCATATCGATGCCAGACAAGCAGATGTATTCATTATTGAATATCTATCGATCAATGTGAATGGCAAAAACTATCTGCATACATTGTTGTTGTTTAAAAAGTCTGATAGCCCAGCGTGACCGTGCATTTAAAATTAAGTGCGGTCGAAAAGTGGCGGCCAGCAATGAAAAACTTACTGGTGCCGCTTAACGGCACCAGTGCTGAGCAGGGCAATAATAACTGCAACTTCCACAACGATGCGCTGCTTGGGTTTGCTATCAACCTGCCCGATGAGCAACTGGACAGTGCTGTGATGCAGCTGCAGGCGGCTGCAGCACAGCAGCAGCACAACAACAATAATAATAATAATAATAATAATAATACTGCCAACAGCAATAACAGTGACTATCAAAAGTCATTGCTGAATTGCGGTAATTTGACGCCACCAGGAGTGGGTTCAACACAATTGCCCGAATGCTATCAGATTAATGGTGATGCCGCTGCCTCTGAGCTGGTAAATGTGGCAAACAAGGATTGTGATTCACTTGCCAAACTAGCTTACAATCTATATCGTCTCGCAAAGGAAGATCACATAGTCATCGATCGGTATATATTTTTTTTATATATTCGATGCACGATCTTTAATGTCAATTTATTCAATTGCAGCAAACGCAACGAGGTAGTTCGTACTGATGCAGTGACTAACCAAAAGACTATTTATCGCTGCATGGATCCCGTTGGCATGGGCATGCATCCGTCCAATGCAAATTGTTTAACGACGACACCCAAGACTTTTAAATTGGGTCGTGCGCAAAAAAGGTTAGCACCAGCTACCACAAACGCTCCATCAAAGATACCGTCAACTGCAGCGTCAACTAACGTTAAGATAGAACCCGTGAGCGAGCCGGTCCCAGCGGCGGATGCGGATTCTATGCAGCGCACACGCTCCGGTCGCATTATACGCGCTGCATTGCCTCAACCGGCTACATTAGCTCCAGCAGTATCAGCAACGAATTCGACGCAGATGCTGGAACTGCTGCCGGCGGAGCTAAGGGACAAGGACTATCGCGTACCGGCAGCAGTTTTAGCGCCAGCTGCGCAACCTGAAATTGAAGTGCCAAAGGAGCGTGCTGTGCCGCAAAACGCAATTTGCCCGGGCTGTTACAAAATATTTTTGGGACGCCGCTTGCAGCGCCACTATGTCAAGTTTCCAGAGCATATGCCTTGTTCCATTGCCGCTCGTCAACAGCAACAACAACAGCAGCAACCACAACAGCAGCATCAGCAGCAACACCAGCAACAACATCAGCAGCATCATCAGCAACAACATCAGCAACAACATCAGCAACAACATCAGCAACAACATCAGCAACAACAACAACAGCATGAAAATGCACAGCCTCAGCAGCAGCAGCAGCAGCAATTGGTACATAGCAATGTACCAACACTTTTTGGACTGTTAACGGCTCAACTGCAACGACACGGCCATCTAAGCGAGGAACAGCGGGCTGATCTCTTTCTGCATGAATTGAATGATTTTGTGGAGCAGCTGCATTTGCGTAGCACGCGCCTCATACGCAACACATCTGGCCTGCATTTTGTGAATGCGCGCATTGCACGCGTTCTGGGCATACCCGAGGGTCAGTATGCGCTGGACATGTCGGCAATGGAATCGGCACAGGCGCCCACACCAGAACCGGAGCTGCAGCAGCTATTGCACGCCAGTGCCGTGCCAGGTGCACGCAATCTGGTCGATTATCCGGGCCTGAGCATGTCGCTCGATGATACGCTGACTGACGAAGCTGCTCAGCGACTAAATCTGTCGGCAGGCGGTAAATTATTGCCACCATCCGAGGAGAGTTTGTTACGCAATGTTGGCGATCTGATGCAGCCGCCAGTTGCTGTAGCGCCGCCCACTGTTGGCCATGTGGCAGGCGCCATGCTGCCACATTACGATCACGCTAGCGACAATGCCGTCGAGGCGCTTAGCATGAAGGAGACGCCCAATGCGGCTATTCTAGATCTCAATGTTGATTACTTTCAGTTCAACAATAACTAGCTAAAGTATACACAGATTTTATCTATTTTTTACATAGTTTTACACATAGTATTTATATATTTTCCTATTTAATAACAAATGTGAAAAGAATGAATAGATTTGGAGATTAAAAACATTTTTAGCATGAAGTGCAGCACAATATAATAATTTCCCATATAATATGTAAAGAATACGAGCCACCAAGGTTCGGTTCAGATTGACGAACCGAACCCCGAGTAATCATTATGCAGCCATTCAAAACATTTTCAATTTAAAATAGGAAAAATTTTAAATACTAAACATGACATAACTTGGTTGCTTTGTTTAACAATTAATTGTTCGTAAGCTAAATTTAAAGGTGATACAAAAATTTCTTGAACTTAAACATTAGAATCAAAAAGAGTTCTCTAAAAGGAAGTGACCGACTAGGAAGTACCCTAAATCTATGTCAAATGGGTATATATGTAATAAAGAAAATATATATTCTTGCTTACGACTACTATCCGATTCGATATAGACCTATTACGGATGTTTAAATTGTCAGAAATGTTATCCATTCAACTTTTAATCCTGGTTTACCAAACGTAGAATGTTGAACTTTATTTTTTTCTCCATATCTTGCCTATTTAATTATATGCAGAGTATCAGCTAGTCGAGCACTGCCGACTTTTATTTGTTTTGTTTTAAGTTCTTTTGCGCCGGCTTTTGTTTATATTATGTACTCGTAGTTTATGCCCTCAGCTATTTTTATAGAGTAGCAGGCCCCATGTGGATGTGGCATTGTGGCTGCTGACTGGAACTGCCTTCCAGCACATGGCAAAGGGACCGCAGACGTGTTTGTCGCCCGTGAGCATGTGCGAAATGCGGACGCATTTTCATAATTTGCACTGCGGGCGAATCCTTTTTGCAGTTGGCAAACATTGGGCCAGCCACGCCCACATTGCTGTGCAATAAGCGGCATTTGTCGTGGCTGCAGTGGCTGCCAATTCAATTTGCCAGTTATCGCTGCCATATTTGCCAAGTGTCAATATGATTAAAGCTTATGGACTGCGATTGGGATCGAAGTTCTTGGTCAGCTATAAATGCGACCTGCGTGACGAATTGCTCTGTTAGTTGCATCATGAGGTTCCATGGGGATAGCAAGACGCGAATGCGCCACCTGGCGGCTAACTGGGAGCACCATTATCCCAATTCCAATCACAATCCCAGACCAAGTCACAGCCGCAGTCACAGTCACAGTCACAGTGATGACTCCATTGATGAGGAGCAAACGTTGTGCAGCGTCGAGGCGGCCAAAAAGAGCATCAAGTATTATCTACGGAACAGCTCGCTGCATGGTCTCAAATATATTGCCGAGGAGCGGATTACAATACCAGAGCGGTACGTGCAAAATGTACAAATTTCTATACTCTAAAAGAATTATTCCAATCCGCATAAGAACAGTTATTTTCATATATGTATATATCAACATTTCTGGGATTAAAAATAAAATTCGTAAGTCTATGTATTGTCCTATAAATCAGAAAAAATTGACCAAATTGTGGGCTTTATATTGTATCCAAGTCTATAATATTCTTTTAAAAACTTGCTCACCTTTGTAGACTTTATTGAATGCCTTCTTTGGTTTCTTAGCTCTAAAGCTATTTTTATGAAACTGGGCTGTTATATCATATAGCTTATATTAAATGGACTGGCGTACAACTTTTTTAAATTAAAATCTGTATATAAAGATATACATCAGAAATCTCCATATCGATTTAAGCAATTTTGCTTTTATTTTTAATTTTTTTACACATATACATATATATATATATATTTTTTTTTTTTATATATATATTATATATTATATATTATATATTATATTATATATATTATATTATATATTTTTTTTTTTATTTTTTTATATTTATTTATTATAATAATTTCTGTTATATCTAACTATTTCTTTGCTTTGCGTGTAGCGTCTTTTTTGGCATATCCTTTATTCTGGTGGTCATACTGTCGGGCTTCTTCATATCGAACATCTACATTAAGTGGAGCGCCTCGCCCATCATCATCTCGACGAGCGCCAAACAGCAGCTGACCAGCAACATGCCTTTCCCGGCAATTACTATCTGCAATCTCAACCAGGCCTTGCGCAGTCGCGTCCAGCGAATCTCGCGGTGAGTAAACAGCTAAGCTAAGTTAATTAAAACGTTTACGCAATTGATTTTTTTTTTTTGCGAAAATGGGTTTCAATTTAAAAAGGCTCTAGTTGAAATCGAGGTCGATTGGGAGCGGCAACAATATTTAAAGTCGTATCTTTAGTTTTATTGGATATGGCTTACATTGTAGGAGAATTATATTTCATTTTATACTCTGCATGTAACGCAAATCAGTAAGACGGTTTATTATGATTTTGGTTAGGCTTTGTCCAAAATTTAAATGACTAATGGGATTATTAAGAAATAAGCTTAATTCTATTGACACTCATTGAAAATATTGCTAAAGTCACTTGCATTTTATATATTTGCATCAATTGAACTTGGTTAGATATTCACATTCATTTACATTTAGTTTTCGAAAGTTCAGATATTAAATGGCCAAAAAGAAGATATTATTAATCTGTTTTTATTCTAAGGTAATCTAAGTCTAAGCCTAAGTCTTGCCGGTCAATTTAGGCAATTCATTTATATTTCCATTCATATTCACATTCACATTCGTTTGCAAGCACAAGCAGCAATTATTCACTGCTGATGAGTCTGTGCAACAAGGGCGACGATCAGACGATCACCTACGTTGGCACCTGGACATACTTCAAGGCGCTGCTGGTGGAGGTGGCGCAGCCGTGCGACGACATGTTGCTGCACTGCAGCTTCGGTGCGCGTAGGGAGAGCTGCGCGCTGATATTCAACTCGATATTGACCGACGACGGGCTGTGCTGCACGTTCAATGCCCTGGATCCCATCTATCTGTTTCGCAACTATACGGACGATGTGCGTATTGAGCCGGCGTCGGATAACTCTCGCTACGAGCCCATCGATTGGACACCGGAGCTGGGCTATGCCAAGAAACTGCCCGAATATTATTATCCCAGAACGTCGGGCGGCACAGGCAGTCGCATGGGACTCACCGTGGTCTTGAATGCCTCTACAGCGGAATACTACTGCACCAAGTCCATGGGCAATGGCTTCAAGGTCGAGGAGAAAAGCTTAATAAACTTCAGTCTGTTTTATGTTCGTTTTTTGTTTAGGTGCTGGTGCATAATCCCGCCGAGCTGCCCAAGGTGAGCAACTACGGGTTCGTGGTCACCGCTGGCCGTGAGGCACGCATACCCATCGAGCCGGTCTACGAGGATGCCACGCCCAGCATACGCTCCATTAAGAAATCGGTGCGTCGCTGCCTCTTCTCGGATGAGAACGATCTGGCCTACTATCGCACCTACTCGCGCAAGAACTGTGAGCTGGAGTGCGAGGCGAAGCTGTTGCTGCGCGATTGCAGATGCGTGCTCTACTATTTGCCCCGGATTGATCCTGCGGCGCGCATCTGCGGACCCAATGACAATAACTGCACCAATCGAGTCCAGACCGAGATCGAGTCCTCGAAAACGAATTTGTCCTGCGAGAACTGCTGGCCGGGCTGCTTTGAGCTGACCTTCAAGTCCACAATGTCCAGCTCGACGATTGTGGCGGGCCCGAGCTATCAGAGCGGCGAGGATCTGCCCGAGCATCTCTTCAATGCCAGCCACGTGGGCGAGGACAGCGATCTGTCCATACTCCACTTTTACTATCTCAACAATAACTTTCGCAGCACCACCAAATCCGAAATGTTCGGCTTCACCGAATTTCTCTGTGAGTGCAGTCGCAACATTTTGCCCGCAAACCATTTCAATTGAGGTTTCTTTGCAGCCAACACGGGCGGCTTGTTGGGCCTCTTCATGGGATTCAGCATCTTCTCGGTGATCGAGATTTTCTACTATGTGACCATGCGTCCCTATTGCGCCTCGCGAACGCTGCGCCAACGGCGCCGGCGCCGCCAGGCGGAGCTCCGTTGGCTGACGCCAGTGCATCAGCGACGACATCTCGCCCTTCTCCAGCGTCCTCCACCGTACAGTCAGCTGCAGAGCAAAAGAAAGGCGGGTCTCAGGGGCATGGAGGCAAAGGCGAAGGCCAAGCAAAGTCTCTGGCAAACATTGCGCGCCAATCGCGATCCGCTCGTCTATCCCTATCTGGACTAGGATGTTGTTGTTATTGTTGTTGTTGCTGCTGCTGTTCGCTGTTGTTTGTGTTTATGCACAGTTTATGGCCCTTAAAATGCAACGGACGTGGCCACAAGCTGAATAAATAAACCAAGGTAACGCCAAAGGGCCAATGAACGGGCCCATTAAGTGGGGTTAGCCGAGCACGGGGCATGTGGGCATTGGCGATGGCGTGGTGCCACCGGAAATGCTGCGCCCCATGCTGACCAAGTTGAAGTCGGCTATCAAATGGCGCTAATCGCTAATCACTAATCACCACGCGACTTCAATTTCAATGAGTTTATTCGGTTTAAAAACCAAAGAGAAAAAAATACAACAAAAATCAAACACATTTAAAAAAGTTTCTCTGGGCCAGCTATTTGTTACCAAGAGCTTGATAACTTTGCCGATTGGCTTGTAATTCAATACATATAAATGCGTGTAGTTATAAGCCGTCCTTGATGGAACCCATATCTCTAAGCGACGGAATAATGAATTGATTGAGTTGAAAGCTAATATGTCTAAGAACACAAAAGTTAATAGTAATAAGTATAATAATTTAATAAACAAAAAACAAGTAAAAATACAAAAGATATTTTATAAAAATATTGTGAAATTCAATATATAAATTAAAATGTAAAACTTTTTAAGATTCAAAAAACAAAATAATATACTTTAGAAAGTGTTTACTTAAAACCAACTTTACTTTCTTGCGTTATTATTTTGTACGTAAAACATTTATAGATTTTCCAAGTATCAAAAAAAAAAAAAACTTTTTTTAAATTGTTTTTGTATTAAGCAAAGCATATTAATGGAAAAGTTAACAAATATATTATTTGTATTTTTAATTGTGTAGATTTTTGGAAGCGTATTAAAAGTTCGTTTTCCTGATAATTGCATTAGTTTCGCACTGGTTTTTCGGTTTTGGCTTTGTGTGCCAGTTGTAAATTAATGGATAGGAATTTTTTTTCGGCTATCCATCGAATGTTTGTCTGTAAATGGCAACTGGCGTTGGCTAAAAGCGTCGCACTGATGTCACTGCCTCCGGCTACTTGGAAGCAAAGTGCGCTTCGTTTCTGTAACTATGAGACACATTTACACACACACGCACACAACAACAATAAGAAATTTTATGACACAGGCGCGTTTAAGTGCGTTAGGGGCGCAAGTGTCACAAGTTGGCCCGTCAATGTCAAGTGGACAAGTGGCCAAGTGGCCAAGTGGCCAAATGGCAGCCACTTGGCTGCACAGAAATTCGCCTGCTCGCATGGAATAAGTGGCCATATGTGGCGTGGAATTGGGCATAGGCAGAGTTTTCTGTGGTCCATAACATTTATTTGAAGCCAGCTGGAAAATCTCCAATCGCGCCTAGTTTAGCGGCGGACCCGAGCGTCATAAACGGCGTATACGCGATCAGAGCGCAGGTCGCGGGGAGTTGCTTCGAATGTAAACAAACAAGTGGCGTGGCAACGGCAACGGCCGAGCCTAAATGTTTCTAAGTGTGTCTGTGTGTGTGCGTTTGTATGCTAGCCAGCCTTTTACACATTCGTTTTATGTAGTTTCTTGCCCTGTTTTAATATTTTCGTTGGCTGTGATTCATTCACACCACAGCATCCAACAGTAGAGCAGCAACAACAACAGCGACATGTGGTGGAAGAACTCTGGAATGGACTTTTGACGTGACCAGCAGCCACCAAAAAACATTCGACGTTCGCCAGATGCTCTACTAAAAAAAAAGAAGAATTTTCAAAACATAATTAAAATATTCGCTATAATCTGTGCTTAGCTCTGAGTTTATGTTTTGAGCTGGCGGCCAAATTAGCTAGCTTTGGAAATTAATTTTACCCAATTTTAATTTAAGTTTAAGTACAAGCAAATGATTTATTTTTAAAGCTTTTAAAATTTATGATTCCTCTTATACTTATGTCGTTAGTTTAACATTAATATGACTTTTTTTATATTTATTGTCAATTGATAAATGTTCTTTAAACCTGTGACCTAAATCTTGATTTGTGTCACATATTAATTAATTCAGAAATTAAGTAGCCACAGATAATGAAAGCTCAAATGATTCATTGCATTGGAAATGTCAGTAAGATATATTTATTGTTAAGTGCGTTAAATTTATTTATTTGCCCTCGCGTTTATCGGCTTTAGTTTTATAAATTTGTTTTTGCTTTAAGAGCTTAGCTTCATATTAATTTATTAAATAAATGAATTTAAATAATAATTTCAGTATCTATTTTTACAAGGTTTTAGCACAGTTAAGTTAACGAATAGATATAAATAAAAGCTTTAATGTGACGAAAGTTTCTGTTTCTTAGAAGTGTAAAACAGACTTTGGCTGTAATTGCAGCTAGCTATGGCCTCTTATGTATGTTTGACATATTACGTATACGCCACGTAGCGTATGCTGCGATCGCAACTTGCTCTTGTCTATGTTCTTTGATGATATTTCAACTGTTTAGAATATGAATACAATGACATGCATTGCCTATTGTGTGGGTGTGTGTGTATGTGTGCGTGTGTTTAATTTTTCATTGCCTACACATACACACACACACAGACAGGCACACACCTTCTCTCATGAGCAGAGCGCAGCGGCATTTAATTTCCTTTTTATTTTGTATGTTTATGCTAACCAAGAACAACAACAACGAAAACAACGAGGACGGTCAGCCACGTAGGTGTATGTGTATGTGGATGGGAGTAGCCGTCGCTGACGCTGTTGTTGCTGCTGCGCGGCTGCCGCTGCTGAGGCTGCCACTGACGTTTGGTGGTCTCTGAGCATCCTCAGCGGAAATGTAAATTCAGTCAGACATTGAACGTCGCGTCGTGCGCTGAGCTGTGAATTCGCCCAACCTGACACATTAAACGTAACCGTAAACTGTAACTGTTACCGAAACTAAGAACTACCTACCATATAGCATATCGCGAATTCATTCATTATCTTTTGTTCCCTGTGCCCGCGCAGTGATTTCTCTGATTCCAGTTGTTGTTGTTGTTTTTTGTGTGTGCGTGTGTTGGTTTTTTTTTGCAATCTTTCTGTTTAATGTGCACTGCGTGTATTGGCATAAACATTTGTAACATTTCGCGTGAAAACTGAGCACAGCTGGCGTTAATTCATTGGATTTGCAACAACTGCAGCAAACTACCCAGAGAATCGGTGGCAGAACGATAACAACAACAAAGTTGGAAAATGCATTCCACGGCATGCGGCGTTGGCGCCTCCGCCACGAATCTTGCAACGCTGCAAACGTAAGTAATTAATGCAGACATCAAAAGGGATCTACATATGAGTGCTAATTTAGCAGCTAACATCATTTAAAGGTCAGCTCCACCAAAGCAGATGTATTACAATTGGATAGATAAAATGAAGAGATACATATTAAATATACAGAACAATCCATAGATCAGCTAAGAACATTTTCAAAAATATTCTCAAGGTTCTCAATTAAGTTGTTTGATCTATGGAACTAAGGGTAGATTGTTTCTTAAGCATTAAGTTAGGTTATTATACTACTATATATACCCTACATATATGTTTGTTTATTTGTGTGCTTTAAAACTAAACACAAACTTTTTTCTTATTTCTAAAAGTTATTAAGTTAAGTTTAGTTTAACAGAATTCTCAAAAATTCTCAATTAATAATTAAATGTTAAGTGTACCATATTTTTTTTTATATTAATTATATAATTAGCTTAAAGTTTTTGAGAATTCTATAAAACCATATTTAAAAAACCTTTTAGGAACAGATATAAATAACTTAAGCTTACAATGCATTCAATTCACTTGACACGTATAAAGGACTATTAAGGACTAAAATTTCTAATTTTTACAAATAAGCAGTTTAATTATAAAAACTTGATTCAGATTTTCAAGATTCGCAAATCGAAGCAAAATTTAATGTCAGTGATTTTTAAATCAATTCTACATAAATTTTTTGAATATTTTTTTTTTCATAATTGTAAACTTACTTTTATGTGGTTCTTTGAATCTGTAAGACAAATATTTCAAAAGTTTGATTTTTAGTCTTTGTTTATGGCTGAATACATTGAAAGTTATATATAAAAATCTGTTGGTGTCGAAAGTATCGAAAATGATTTTCAAATAGTTCTAAAGCCTATTTATAGTTACTTTGTACTAAATAAAATGAATGAATGTTTAGTTTAGCCAGAGCTTCTCATTGGACTATCGATTAGTTCAAGGTTTTTGGGTGAGATCGTCGAAGCTAACGAAGTGGATGTTGGATGGGATTCTAAGATATGTGTAAGAAACAAGGCAACAGTTGGCGAGGGGCAACCTTGTGGCCCTCGTTTGCTACTCGATTGCTTGCCACTTGCTGTCAGGCCATAAAGAATTTACTTATGGCCAAGAATGCTGGGCCACAGACCACAGATAATCCATCAAAGTGCGCAAAGACAAACAAACAAGCGGCAACGGGAAGAGGAAGGGAGTGGGAGTGGAATCGGGAATGGGAATGGGAATGGGGAGGATGCTGCGGGTAATGTTAGCTCACACGCTGGGTGCGCGGGCAAAGTAGCTCGTCAGAAGATGCGCCGATTGTAAACAAATGTGTGGCTGCCTCTTGCTGCCAATGTGTGTCAGACACAACTGAAAATAGTTGCAGGATGATGAACGGGGCATTGCCGAGCAGCGGGCAACGGGCAACGGGAAATGGAAACGGAACGGGCCACATGAAAAGCGCAGCGCAGCAGCCCGCAAAAGTGGAGCACTTTAAAAATGTTTCCTCAACTAATTAATGAGAATTCTAAGTGCGCGAACACTCGCACACACTTATACACAAAAGTATACTAACACTTATGGAATGCTGACTGACAGATGCGTCGGGGGTTGGACTGCCGTCGGCGGCGGCGGCTGCGAATTTATAAGCCGCAATTTATTTTTATGGCACCCGAAAGTGTCGGGCCACCAATTCATGGGCCAAACTGTTGAATGCCCCAACGAAGTTGTTGCTCTTGCAGTTGCTCAATTAGCTCAGCGACAAGTTCAATTGCCTGCCCGTTCCCACCGTGCCAAATCTTTTATGGGCTTACTTCTTGCTGCTGCGGCCAAGGGCAGCGCCCACCCACACACACACACACACACACACACACACACACAATCAGTTTGTTGCTGTCATCGGTGACGTCATTGCGTCGGCGTCACCGTTTGCAACAGCCACCAACGCGCTGTTGCAGTTGCAATTGCATTTGCAGTCAGAGGCAAAAATGCGATCGATGTGCCCGATTCACGCCTACCACAGACATGGCTTGGATCGGCACAATTCCGTTGTGAGCCACTGTAGAATCTGGGCATGTCGCGATTTAAGGTTTATCTCAGTTGAGTAATTTGTTTTATAGTATTAATATAGGTAACAACTAGGTACCAAGAAATTGATTTTTAACTTGAGCAAACTCACAAGTTGTTACTAAAACTAAATGAACGCTGACTTTTTCTCAGTGTAAGCATATGCTTATTTAAGTTTATGTTTATGTTAAGTTAGCTTGAACTTGGCACCAAAGAAACGTTGGTCAACAAAAATAATTGTTTTGACTTTAACTCAAAAAGTTATTCTGCATTTGAGTTTTATTCATTTCTCATTATCATTTATTTACTTATTTATTTATTAACAAATTAAGGGCTGAGTATAGTTAAATTATTTTTTAAATTTAAACAGATTCTTTTTGGTAGTTGTTGAAGCGCATCTGCGAGTCGACTCGGGCCAAGTCCAACTGGCATTTGGTCACGCTACCCACTGTTATTAGCCAGCGGCCCACACGTGCTTTTTCCGCTCGAACTTAAAGAGCCACCATTCAAATTGGTTTAATTGATTTGCTGACAACGATCCGCTGCGTCGCGTCGCCGCCTTAAATGGTAACCGGTAGCATGGCGTGGCTTGGGTCAAGTGCTGGACGCATCTTCATTGAGGGAGTGTTAAATCACCGTTATGAGCGGCCAGTGCTTGTGTGCGTGTGCGTGTGCGTGACCCCGAGCCACCCACCTTGCCCGGCCGTCGTTTTCAAGTACACAGCGCATCTCCATTTGCCGGAGGCTGCTGCGGCATCTGTGACTGCAGTTGCGTCCACTTCATAATTTGTGCAATTTGTTGACACACATTTCAATGTTTGCACGCGGCTAACTAGCTCGCACGCCATCGACATGCTTCCATGAGCCGCTCCGGCGTTTTTGTCTTATCACTGGCCTCTGGCACCGCAGCGACGCGGCGGAAGTCTGAGGACGCCCACCAGGCATTGGATGAGCTGTTGCCGCTGCCGGACGCAATGAGGCGGTTGCTTGTGGAACGCCATCGGTCACGATCTCAGTAATTGCATGTACATGCAAACACACAGACACACACACACACACACACACACCTATATATGCACACTCAAAGAGATGCACACACACCAAGATAGCATTTGATCTGCATTTTTAGTCAGTGGCAATTCAGGCGAGAAACTATTTGATTCAATTTTAAATGAGCACTGGTCAGTGGCTTGGTTTAAGGTTCAGTTCGTTAACTGAGTGCTCTTTAACTGCATATTATTATTGTTATGATTAAAATGTATGTAAGTTCTCATCATTGCTGCCTTGGCTTGAATTTAGGTGTGGTTAAATTCCTTTGTTGTTCCTACTTATTTATATATGTACTATGTATATTCACATACAAAAAAAAAAAAAAAACACTTACTTTGAGCAATTTGCATCGGACAGTTAATTGTCCGTGTTTTGTACAAGCCAAAATCCTTTTAATGTATTTGCTGAATAAAATAAAACGTCTGAGAAAACCCATACATACATGTATGTATAGTTAAAAACGCACAGACAATTGTAGACTTAAATTAAATTTCACCTGATCAAAACTAATATGTACTACACTCATGATATATGTATATGTATTTATTTAATTATTGTAAACGTCTGAAACGTTTAAACAGGTAGATGTGGGAAAAACATACGGAGTGTAAAGCTATTTAAAAATACCTCAAGTATTTCCTCAGAAATAAGCCCGATTCGGACAATCTTTTCATTATAGAAATTTTCTAAGATATTTCACACTTTGTAAGATCTTTGTAATACCAAATTTGTGTGAGCTTACATCATTTGAATTAAAATGTGATTTTTAAAATTTATTTAGTTAAATTTAAACTGAATATAGTTAAGCTTCTAATGTAAATAATTTTGAGCTATTTGTAGATTCTTATTACTATGTTTAAATGCTGTGTTTTAGTTTTTGAAACCATTTTCTATTGACAAACTGTTTGAGTTGAATTATAATTTATTTGTCTGCCAATTGTGGTTTTATAAGTTCTACTTCGTTTTAGCAAAACACGCGAATTGTAGTGTTTTGTGTAGTTTGGAATTATTGTGATGATGTAATGAAAACTCTGCCGGCGCGGCACCGACTTGCTGCAGGGGGCC
Source organism: Drosophila lacertosa (assembly GCA_004143845.1). NCBI lineage: Eukaryota > Metazoa > Arthropoda > Insecta > Diptera > Drosophilidae > Drosophila > Drosophila lacertosa. The sequence continues at coordinate 7,214 of SCDZ01000692.1, read as the reverse complement.
GTAGACGGGGACGGGAACAGGGGCGGGGTCGGATTCGGATTCGGATTCGGGGTCGCGGCAGGGTGCTGAGAATTGGGCCTGGGCCGGGTTTTTGTCATCAGTTTATCAACTTGTCGCTTCAGTTTATGTATCCATTTTTGTGTGTCACTGTCAACAAATTGCTTTTAATGGCCGGGTGGGTGGCGCAGCTCAGCTTAGCCGCCCCATGGCTACCGCACACGCACCCCTCCCACCCCCGCCCCCGCCCCCCTATCCAAAAAAAAAAAAAAAAAAATGGCACGGCACGGCGATTCGGTTTGGGTCGATGCGGCGGCTCGGCTCGGCTCCGTGTGACAATCACGGCCTATGTCCATTGGGGCCGCCTAATTTTTTTGATTTCCGCACGACAGCAGCAACTATAACCAAAACAACAACTGCAGCAACAACAGCAATATTAACAGCAGCAGCAGCAGCACCAGCAGCAGAAGCAATTTGCACTGCAACAACAACAAGAGCAACAATAATAACCACAATAGCAGCAACAGCGTCTGACGAAGTGATTCGGCCAGACGACTCGCAGTGAACGCCATCGCCGTCGACGTCGACAGCGGGCGTCGAGCGTCGGCGCTGCCGTCGCCGCAGACGCGGCCGCAACGCGTCCCGTTCTTAATTCAGTTGACCAGCAGCCAGCGCTGCGACGAGACACGCGACTACAACAAAGTATACATATACATATATACATATATATAAATAAAAAACACACTCACAAAAATCAAAGATAATTTTATCAGCGCAACAGATCATAATCGCGGCTATATAGACAGCTATATAGCGTCGGCATCGGCGCGTATCGACTAAATAATACAATAGAACGAAATAGTATAATAATAAAAGAGAAGAATACGAAGAACTTGACGCGTTTTTTGTGCGTTTGGAAAACGCGCGCGTTTTTTGTTCGTTTTTTCAGTGCAAACACAAGAATTTTGAAAGAGGTGACAACACACGCCCCAGCGCGACACTCATTTATATATTTCTATATATAGTATATATACTATACCGATTTGTTGTATATTATTGTAGTTTATTTATTTATTTTAATATAATATTTTTTTTTTTGCTGTTAACTTTTATTTTTTTTGTTCAATTTTGTGCGTGTGCGTTTTGTGAAGCGACTGCAAATGTTTGTTGGTGTTGTGCGTGCGTTGCGATTATGTTGCTGGGCTGCTCGCTGGTTTGATGCTGGGGCCCGGCATCGGCACCGGGGTTCAACTAGACGCCAGGTTCGCCCACCTAAAACGCAGACAGACACACGTCCAACAGAAATAGCGACAAACGTTGGCGGCCAACAGCAACAACAGCAACAAACGGCAACAAGTCCAAGTCCAAGTAAAAAACTCAAAAAAAAAAAAATCAAAAAAAGTCAAGAAATACGCAATGCCCATGAGGGCAACCCATCTGGTTACCGCTTGTCCATCCCGCTGCCCACCTTAGGTTCCATCCCGCCTTGCGGGAATCAGCAACAGGCAACAAAAATGTTTCAGTTTCATTTGCGGGCATTATTATCACTTTTGTAGCTGTTGCTCTTGTTGTTGTTGTCTTTTAGCCTGGTGCTGCCAATAAATAAATAACCAGAAAGCGAAAAATTGAAACAAAAATTGTTCAAAATAAATACGAATATGAACATAAAATAAAATAAATGCCAGACGCCAAAAGAAGGGAAAAAGACGAACACTTGTTGAGATTGTTGAAATGCATTGAAATTTGTCTGAAGAATGAAATTATGAAAATAAATACACAAAAAGACAAAAACGATGGCTAGCAAATAAAGATATATAGACAAAAGCGAGAGAGAGACAGAGAGAGAGAGAGAGAGAGAGAGTAGTATTTACAGTGCAGGTTTTTCATTTGAGCTCTGTAATTTGTTTATAAACAGTCAAATATACTCAATAATTAATTAAATGCCTGCTTTTCTATCATATTTGTTTACCATAAGGCCTCAAAATTAGTTTAAAAGGTGTTTTAGAATCTAATGTGGATTTTTTTCTGCATTGAAATTTGTATTTTTGAACTCATAGTTGAGGCGCTTCTTCTTTCCATGAACATTCTTTTCAGGTCTTATCTCCTATTTTGTTCTTATTTTATTATATAGAAGAGACTTGAATAAACATTTTTGTATTGCTTTTTTCTTAAATCATTTTTTGAGAATATAATGCATATTAACTATGTAGTCGAGTTCTACAATCTGTTCGGCTTCATATCAACACGTCATTAAGTGCTGTTTATTTTAAAACATTGCGCAAAATATTTATTTCATTAAAATTATATGCTCCTAATTCTAGCAAACATAACATTTTTTGGCTCTTGACTTCGAATCACCGGAAACAAGAATTATAATTAAACCCCTAATCTGAGTAAGAAAAAAAGCATCTCAGGATTTATTTGAAACTATATATTCATAATTCCCAGTTGACCGGCAAACGGCTTTGTTCGCAGAAAATCATGGGCAATATAAAAGAAATCCAAGTTAAAATATTCTGTAAATTTATTATTGATAAGTACTTGAAAATTTGGCGCTTGACCTTCGATTGGGGCAAGTTTCTGTGAAGTAATTTGAGCGAACTTGTCAGAGAAAAAATCAAGAATTTTTTTTATTCATTCTAGATACAATTTAAGTTTCATGCTGTCTTTCATTCAGTAAAAGAACAAATATGATAAGTCACATACACATTTATGTGTGCATGCATAAGTCTAGAAGTTGACTTGATTGCTAATTTGACACAGCATAAATTTATTTGGTTTATCTGTTGTTGCTGCTGTTGCTGCTGCTGCTCTCTGCAGTTGTCGTCTGTGCTGCTATCTAAACGAGCTGTGGTCGCCGCTGAGTCTATTGCCAGCAATGCCCAGTGATAAGGCACTGCGGCGACCTCAGCGGCTTGCCATGCAAATGTTGCTGCACTGGCTGCTGCTGTGGTTGCTGCTACTGCTGCAACATGTTCCTTTGTCGAGCTGAGGGACAACAGTTTGCTATCACTGTGCTAGCCAGCGGCAGGCCATTTGTTTCGAGAATCCAATCTGCCTTTATCATGCTGCTTCTGTGCGGTCTGCATGTGTGTGTGTGTGTGTGTTTGTGTGTGTGTATTTGTTTGAAGTCATTATACAGTGACAGCAGCTTGAGTGTCAATTGTTAGCTCAAATCTCGAATACACTTTTGAATGGCAGGCACTTAATAGCCATAGTTGCCGCGCCAGCTGCATTTACTTGGAACTAGAGCTCGCAACAGCAACAACAACAACAACAACAACAGCAACAGTTAAATCAACAGTAATAAGTGTGTACTACTAGTAGTTACAGCTAAACGGCATCTCCGGTGGCTTTCGGGGATCATCATATCGGCATTGGCCGGCCAACGGCAACGTTGATTGCTGACAACTTAATCAACATTTGAGTACAACAATCTAAGGCATTCTCTAAATAAAACACACCAAGTCTATGGCTATGGCCAGCGACGCCGTCAGCTAATAAGCCGTTGTGTATGGATGTGTGTGCGAGTGTGTGTGTGTGTGTGTGCCCCCGACTATCTATTCACATCTATACACACACACATTTATATATATTTATGTATAATGCTGCCGCATGTGGATCACAATATGTGTATTTGCCAAACGGCCCTGAACTTTGGGCGCTCTCAATTTGCACTGTCACGAATTGCGAATGTGTCAAAAGCGATGCTGGCACGCAAATCTCTCAGATAAATGCAAGATCTTTGTCTATTTAAACCCCCCCCCCCCCCCCCCCCCCTCACTTATCCGTCCTTCGTTTGCCAGCAAATTGCGCTGCTGGAGTTGAACCCAAAAGTGCATGGGACCATTGATCCCAATGCTAAATACGAACATCGAAAATAATAAATATATAAATAAAATCTAGTTTATGATCATCTGAAATTACTCAGCTAATTTTATTAGTGTTTTTTTTTCATTTTATTTCTGACAAAAATTACCAATTTTATTTTGCGAATCCATATATACTACATTTAAATATTAAGCTAAATATTTTTCACAAATATAGAAAGCGCAAATATTGTTTTCTTTGTGCCATTTTCTGTCAGTGTAGTTAAATAAATAAAGGGGGTTTTCTATTTACTGTTTATCCAATTGCTTTGTAAATCTTTATTTGTATATATTATGCCAACTTTTTGATTGCCACTAATACGTTGATTGAATACTTTATTCATATTTATTTATTTATATTCTAATAAACGAACGTACCGTTCCTTTTCTGATACGAATTATAGTTTTGATCAACTGAATAACTTAAGCTGGGCTTAAATTGGTTACCCAATGGGTTTGCTTGAGTTACTCAAAAAACATTCCTAAGGTGTATCCTGATAGTTTTCCATATGCCCAGCTTTGGCGAGATCATTTCTGCACTTTAAAAAGATCATTCCTTATCATTAGTTTGTGATGTCTTAAACTTATGTCTTTTAAATTAACTAATATGATAATTGAATGGTGAGCAAAAATATCAAATAATTTCAGTGTCATTATTGACTATTGTCAAATATTTGCGAGTCCAGCAATTAGTAATCATAATGCATCTTCTTTGCCAGCTCTATATGGTCAGCCTTATTTGGCCCATGGGAGAAACTGGCGCTAGGCAAAAGCTTTTGCCTAATAAGATGTGCAAACATTAAAAAAAATAAAATTTCAAACTATTATCGAAGGTCGACATGCGCATAGACCATAGATCATAGATATAGCTTAACCGAAACGTTTGGGCAATTAAATAAACAATTTGACAGAAATACATTAAAATGCATGAAGACAAACAAGCGCGCAAATAAATCAACTAAACCAAAGGGCGGGCCGTGCGGCCATCCATGGTGTGTCTGTGTGCGTATGTATGTGTGTGCGAGAGACGGAAGCCCAAGTTGCCAAAAAAACAAATAAGTTAGTATTTAAACAAACGCCCAAATTAAGCTGCGACCTTAGTCAGTGCAGGCCTCTCAGACGAAAGATCGCATAAAACCCTCACTCTGTATTTGGAGCTGCAACGGCATACATTTTATTTTTGTGCAACAAGTGTGAAAACACAAAAACACACAACAACTACTGCAATGTACAGTTTTATTATTGTTGCTGTTTTTAAATTTATGTGTTTTTGCCCATGCGTATAGCCGAGTATTCTAATTCAACTGTCTAGCTGACCCCATTGGGCTATTGAGCCCCTATTCAGCCCCCTCCTGTCGCAGCGGCCATGTCAAAGTAGCAGCTAAACAATTATGAAAAGCTCATTATGGGTCTGCGAAGCATAGATACCCTATAAAAAAACAACTAGAAATAATACCTTAAATTACTTTAATTTAATAGAGTATGTTTTTTCCGTATTTTTAAATTTGATTATTTCCTCGTATTTCTTATACAACGAAGTCAACCTAATATAATAAAATATAATTGAATTCAATTGGAAATATTTCGAAGTGGCCTAGAAGTATTCTTTGCTATAGGCCATTTATGGAAAAATCACTCAAAAATGTGTATGCCAGAATATAAACATATTTTTAGATTTACAGAGATTTTTTGGATTGGATTTTGCTTAAGTTTTAAAATTTTGTTTTTGACTGCTCGTAACTCATGATCCGATTTGGTTGGCTCTAAAACAAGAGGCAAGTGTCATTCACAGATAATTAAAAATTGAAAGATAATTTCTTTATTTCGACAAGACAAAATATTTTATTTTATGGTCGTCGATGTGTTACACAATTCAATACAATTGTGACACTTCCCTAAAAAGAAAGAGTATATCTTAAGCAACAAAAACTTAAGGCAGTAGGTGATTAACTACACTATAAAACTCTTATAGAAGATGAAGAATTGGAAATGGAAGACATTTTAACGGCGATAAGCACAACGCCGGCGTCGATTAAGGCGGCTCGGATAAAAGCGTCGGGCATAAATCAAATAATTATTAAGTATACTATGTGGAGTAATTAAATGTGATTATCAAGGCATCAACTGGTGGGCACACCCATTCCCTTGATCAATTGACCACGCCAATCACGTACATATCTAATCGCCATGCTCATCGTTGTAGCATTCGAATGGCTCGGGAGCTGCTAAAGACTGGGGATTCGGAAGCGGACTGACAAATTTGGTTTGGGCGCTGCGCACGCGCCCCCTGCAGACGCAGACAGGGCCGCATCGCCCATGGAGCAATTAGTCTGACGCAATTCCCGTGCGCTGCATGCAAATGCGGCCAACGATTCCAATCGAAGTTAGGGTCACATGCGCCTATTGCCGGCGGCCCATGCGACTGCCAGTTCCATGTGCATGTCCGTGCAATTTCTTATGACGCTTTGGTGTGGTCTCTCGCACAATTTTAATGGCCCAGTGGAGGCGGCGACGGGGTCGTAAACCCAAATTGCAATCCACATGCCGCACAGTAATGCCTGGTAATTGTGGCGAGTGTTTCGTATTTTTTGTAGTTGCTTTTTTTTTTAAATATTTTTTGGTGTCGCTGCCGCCAGTTGCTGCTGCTGCTGCTGCAGTTGTTCTTTTGTTGCTGCTACTTCTGCTGCTGCTGCTGCTGCCCAGGCAGCCATTACACGAAAATGAAATGAAATGAAATGCAGTTGACCTAAAAATAGCAAATAGCAAATAGCCAGGCCAGGCCAGCTGAACCGCAGAAATTGCTAGCGACCCACTAAACATTACTTACGTACAGCAAATTCACATATGTACATATGTAGATGCATATCACGCAATCTGATTGATCGCGATAAAGCAATTAACGTGCAGTTAGGCATCTAGATGTGTCCGGATAGTGCCCTCACTTAACTGGAATCAACAACAAAGTTAGCCGCACCGAGTGCACTCTTCTAAACAACAAATACAATATTTATATGACACATAGAAAACATGATTTCAAGCCGGGCTTAAGCCCCGTGCTTAATATTAGTTGATCAATAAATAATAAAACCATTGAGAAAGTGTCAACGATAGTTTGAATAATATATATTCAGGTCTAAATAGAATTTGCCACCCTAACCCTATACATAAATAATTCTTACTATATATTGCTTAAAAATCAGATCAGAAGAGTTTTATGGTCTTAAAACGTTAAAACTATTTTTTTTTCATATTTCTATTTTTATTCAAATAAATATCTCATAACAAATTTAGATATTGCTACTAACTAATTAAATAATCCAATTTTGCGTATGTTCTTTATTATTCTTA
>SCDZ01000691.1:0-33040 GCA_004143845.1 Drosophila lacertosa | reverse complement strand
ATATATATATATATATATAAATATTGAAACATATTCACACAAACGGACGCTCAACCAGACAAACTGGCATTGACTTAGCTTCTCATCCTAAACAAGAATACGTTTTCATATATATTTGTAATGTAGTCCTTAGTGTTAAGTCTCTTTATGTCCACGTGAATACGGTTTTGTTGTATATGTGTTGTATTATTGTACAAATAATATAATTTCCTTTAATAATAAGTCTTAGTTAATACAATGCATATGCCCTTGGTCTTGTACTTAATAGTTTTATGTCAAATCTGTTCTTACAACAATAAACATTTTAAAATGTAATATACATACATATGTGTTTGTTAGAGAAAAGTGCGCTTGCATATTTTAAGGTTTCGCTAAAATTATGACACTTATATGAATCGCGCTAAACAGGTTGTGAAATAAGTAAAATGTACACGTGCATCAAACATATTTAGCAAATAACATTTCTAAAATTTATTTAACAAGCATCATCAAATAAATTTGCAAAAAGAAATAAAAACGCTTGGCCCTACTAGATTATCCAAGCTGACTTTATTTGTAGTGCTTTGCTAATAAACGTGACAGATTTCTTGGTTACTCAAATGCCTGTCACACACACACACTTCGCCGCAAAGACCACAAAAGGCAGTCGAACGAGCAGTCAAGGACTTAGGAAAGCTGTTTGCTTCCAAAATCCAAGACAATCCAAGTGTGTCGTACGGTGAGGTAGACTAAGACCGAAGAAGAACCTTTAAATCTACATAAATCATGCTGGAAAAGTTTTTAGATAACTGACGCATCATTCAATTTATATGCAAGTACACTTCGCCTGCAATTATATATGTATAGTGTAAGAGCGATTGGCTCATTTGATGGAGGAAGTAATTTAATTGAATTCTAATTTTGGTTTTAAGTTAAAGTCTTATAAATGTTGCGAACTTAACTTGCTTCACCTTTGCAAGACTGCGACAGCATTGTGGCTTGTGTGTTAGTGACAAGTTAAATTAGTTCATTATAAACAAAATTTAAAGCCTTGCAGAATTAAAAAAAAATGTTGTGGTCCTCTTGTTAGCTTTTAGCTTGTTAGCCAGTATTTTCTTTTGTTTTTTGTATTTGGTACACCTGTGCACTGGTTACAATATTTTTTAGATTTAGTATTGCAAGATGTACATATGTGTGTACTATATTAACCTCGTCGTCCTAATTGGTAAAATATGTAGTATTGGATAAAAAACTTGAGTTGTGCATGTTAAGCTGCAGCACCATATGTGGTGTTCTTAGAAATCCGTGACATTCATCGTTTGGTGGGATCGAGGATGTTGTACAAAAATAAATTGAAATTAAAAGCAATTTAGCCATAAGCTTTTGTTTATACTTTTAATGTATTCTGCTTAATACATTTCAGCCATTTAATAATAAAAACTCTGCATTAAATACATTGCTACAAATATTATAGGCTATTGTTTACGGGTTTTCTTCTAATTGTCACAACTTTCCTATAAAGTACAAACAGAGTATTTTAAACAAAAATCTATTGGAACATGTTAAAACACGTTGGGCAAACACCAGTCCATGTTGACTTAAAGTTTCTTCAATTGAGGCTAACTCAGAGGAACGATGGCAACTTGCCCCACTTTGATACAGATTTTTTTAAAAAAAAATATGGATGTAGCTCTTCATGGCCAATGAATATAAATATGATTTTTCGCTCGTTGTATATTCAATTTATATTCATATACAAACATAAAGACATCCTTGTTATGTGCTTGCTACATTAACATAACGCATAGCCTTATAGGGTTTGTGTTGCTTTTACACGCAAAATATATCTGCGTGATATTAGTCTTTCCTAGACATTTGTGCTGTTTTGAACTTTTGATATTTTTTTTGTTTTCAATTAATAACAAGTTGCTTAAAAGGCGCATAGGTAACTTCTTCCGACACACGTAGCACAATTCACCTGTACGTATAAACACTTACTCATATATATAAAGGGACACACTTTGTCCTTTGAATACGGCAAACTGCAAAAAAAAAAGCATACCAGAAAATCACATCAATTCCCACTCAATTTTAATAACTCTTCGCGTGTACGTGTTGCAGATTACAAAATAAATGCATGAACCATGAATAGTTTTATACGGAAACTGAACAACAAAAACATATAGCACAATCAACGTGGTTCAGTTTTTAAATTTACTGCAAACCACTTTTGACATTGCAAAGCACGCTGTTTCTTGCTTTCTACATATACTTTTGTATATACAAAAATCATTTTCACACCATTTTGGACATTGCTTGCCACATTTATTGTGAATAGTTTTTAAATAGAAGATACAGTGAACGTACCCTGATCCGAGCTGTAATATATATTCATACGTTTCAACCTCCTAGCATACTGCAAATTACATCTTCACACAAACATTCGCCTCAATCTGCGCACCGTACTTAGCTTGCTTTTGTCATTTCCGAAATTGCTGCATTTATACATTTGAACGAAAGAAAAAACTCTAATATTTTTTTTTATTTTTACTTTGGCTAAATCAGGAATTTTGTGCTAAGTAAAGTGGGTAAATTAAGCTTGGAATGGGGTGGTAAATAATTCTGTATATGTAAACCAAAATACACAATTAATATTTGGCACCCGGAAAATCGCTTTTTTAATATTGTTCTTAAATTTTTCAAGTTATATTTTTGACATGTCATCACTGATTAGTACCTTTCATAATTTTTTTTCTACTTTACTAGATATTTCGCTTTTTTATTTTGATTGGCGAATCACATTTTCAGTTGTCCAGACGGCGAGACATTGTAACGGAAGTCACTTAATTTCTGTTCATTTTCCGCGTTTACAATTCATATCCGTTTGTGCTCTAACAGTCAAGGGTTGCTCTATAGATGGATGGGGTTACTTGTGTCTAAGGGAAATAAGTGGCGAAGTTGTAAACAACGATTAATTTTTACTCTTACTTGTTTTGTACACAACATTATTCTATTCACATGGTTTCTTTAATTTTATCTGCACATCACATTTTCAGGTATATTAAAAGTGTAATTCGTATTCTTGGAAACCGAACTTATTATATTAATTGGACAATAATATATTGATCCTGTGTTTGTGTAAGTATGTTTTTAAAGTAGATAAAACCCCATGCCGAGTTGAAGAACATCCTGTAATCACCTACATATATTTGGTGAAGACGCAAATATATATAAGGCGAAAGTTGCGTATTTTAAGCAGTGGCTGCGCATATTTTCACTAAAGAGGTAACACAAACTATATTTAACTATAATACAATCTTAAAAACATACAATCTTAGTTTCTTGTCCGAAAAGTGTTACTCATGAGAGCTAAATGGTAAACGTGCTTATGTACTAAAAGTAAGTTAGTAAGACTCATCTGATATAAATACTACCTATTTATTCGATTTAAAATAAAAAAAAAATTTGTTTAAGCAAAATAATTTTAAACGCTTCAACTGGTAGTCTTATCCGCCGTATTAAGTACATATATACCTCTTACACTGTACATTATCGTGGTTTTAAATTAATCTCATTTTAATAAACTCCACTTGAAAAAGTTTTTAATCACTTCAAAAATTTTGTCAAACATGTCTGCACACTTTTAAGCAGCTTGAAGCTAAGTAAAACAGCAAAACCGAAAGCTGCGTACTCCAGCTGCCGTTGTTGGTATTGTAGTTTTTGATGTAAATAAGTATTTGCATCGTGAGAATTGTACAGGTGTTACATTAGGGAAAACTGAGTTAAAGTTCGATACAATTTAAAAGCCAATGTGCGTGCCAAAATTGTTTTTTTATTTTAAGGCACAAGACACTCATAATACCGACATAAAAGTATTATTAAATTCTACATTCTCCAAAAATACTTAATATTCTATATGAGGAATGAATTTCCTATAATGAACAGATATGTAAAGAATAAATACAGAGCTACACATCTTGTCTGAACCTGCACATGTTACGATAGCTGGGACCTGGGTACAGAGTGTTCTGCTTTGCAGCCGCAAACACCCTTCTGAGCTATCCATTAAGCGATTGTATTCTTTGAACTTATTGTTATATTTTCTCAAAGTATTTTCCTAGTGTTGGTGCGGAATCAATTATTCAAGCTCGCTTTTATTTTCAAACACAACCTTTATTTATCCGTAGACATAGGTCAATCAACAACAAGCTACTCAACACTGCTTGTTACTTCTTCCCTTGTAGCTTCTGATCGTCCTTTTAACTATATGTTAATGCGTAGATTTCAGCACACAATTTAAAAAAATGATGCCGATAACTCATATAAATTATTAAATAGTCAAATTTCTTTATTAGTGTTTTAATAATATTTATTTTTACCTATAGCAAGTAATATCGGTTGTCGACATTTTAGGCAACGTTATTATTTATTCGTACATACGTGTGTAGTATACTTGCAGCAATATACAAGGTATCTTTTCGTTTGACACTCTCGACTTGTTTGCTTTTTTTCAACTGACTTGTGGTTCAAGTGGATATTTCCCCTTAGGCTGCTACATATTTTCTTTAATTTGAACACGGTGTCCGTTTATAGTTAGGCGTCGTTGTGCCGTCCCTGTTACTAAAATGAAATGTGGCAGGTAATTAAGCGGGCGGAATTGCTAAATTATTGCAACTTATAGCGCGAAATCCTGGCATCTTTACTCTTCCAGACACAGTGTCTGCTTAAGTTAATGAGATGTTAAAATGGAATCTCTGCCCGTTGGCTGGGCGCGTTTTAGTTTTCTGTACGTTGCGATTTCACATTTTTCAACAAGCTCCTTTAGCAGCTTTTCTTAACTTTTTGTTAAGTTGGCAGCTTCAAATGCTGCCGTCTAACGGTTTTTAGCTGCCTGCTGTCTACACCTGAGTTCTTAATGATGAAACCATTATTAATATAAAGATAAGAGCCCGACACAGGCACTTAAATAATACTGACTACGTCTACACCATTTTTATAAACATATGTAAAAATTCTCTTTAACACTGCTTTATAAAGTATTTAGCCTATTCAATAACTTCAGTTAGTGATTAGTTTTACAAATCATCAGTGTTGCTTCTTAATAATTCACTATTCATCGTTCATGCTTTATTTTTATGTATTAAGTATTGTAAACACCTAATAGCAAGCACTTATTTAATTATAAGTTTACTTGCTAACTACTGCAAAGAAATATTCCAAATAGTTAAACTGTTAGAATCGCTAATTCGGTATACAGCTTATTATATATATACTAATGATTACTATTGGAGATGGATACTTGTTAATTTTATGCAAACTGTGCAGGCGGCCCTAAGCTGATGGTCCGTTTTGGTCGAACGCAACCAGCAGCAATATAAGGAAGCGCGATAAACTGGAACTAATTTAGTAAACAAGCTTTGAAAAGGCCACTAGCAAGGGCAATGCATTAGGCTGCCAGACACGGATAGACTTTTCTGGTCGACCCCACCCTAAACCAAAAACAATTCATGTGTGTGAGTGTGCACTTAACGGGTGAAATGGCAGCAGCTCATTTGCTGACATTCTCTGAACCACCATAGACTTGCAAGCCATTATTCTTTAAAAATGTACGATAGTATCCGTATGTATATTAAATTCACTTACAAATACCTAAACATTTTTTTAACTTATTAAGAAATCTAGTTTATTAGTATTATGTATTTTTATTTTTGATCAATTAATGAAGTACCCAAAAACATTCAGATATAAGGTGTATGCTCCACCCACATTTTTTTTAATAAGAAAATAGTTCAAGAAGGATACATTTTCAACCCTTGTCACACATCATCTATGTACATGCATATACATATGTAAATACAGATCGTCTGTATAAATAAGTAAATTTCCAAGAGCACTTGAATATTTTTACATTGATGTACATACATATATCTTACATCAATTTCATTGCAGGCCATAAAGATGGAACATTTATTCATTCATAAGAAATTTACTTATACTTACAGAATACGTATTTTTTTATATTTTTTATATTTTAAATATTATTTATGCTCAATCAGATCAACATAAATAGATGATTAAGACATGTTTATCTATCTGTCCTTCTCTATGACATCAGCGATCTTGAAAAGGACAAAAGCAATACCTCAAAACTTTTTAAATATCGATTTTCCTTCAGGAATCGCGAATGCTCGCATAAAAGATACCCTAAGCCCCGGGTTTTTAAAAAATTTAGTGCCTCTGGCTCTTAAAATTAAAAAAGTATTAGTATCTGTTTAGCGATATTAATGAACGCAGAATGCAAATATTACTAACTTATAAAAGAATTTCTTTTAACTTGGAAAAAAAAGTTTTTATATAAAGGCAATACATACCATTTTCGAAATCACATCGTTGCTCATAAATGTATAAAAAATTTAAACACCAGCTTGCTATTATCAATTAACACTTCTTTAGTTACATTGATTTTTAAAGTGTACAGCATAATAAACAAACTATATCATCTTTTTGCTTATCTATGACAAAACTAAGACGCATACAAACATGCTTCCATTGAAAGTTACAGAGAACAGAGATTTATGTCGTCTGCGCAGCGTTCTTCTCCCTCTGACTTATATTTATGCGGGAGGCAGGAGGGAGAGTCTGCAAAATACGCCGAAAAAAAATGATGAATTTCCATACTTTCACGCTTCGTGAAGTACTGTTGCCCTTGCCTTGCTGGCTTTAGTTTTGTCCAGTCAATGGCCCTGACAGCGCCGGCAACAGTTGAAACGGTGAGCGACGTTATAGCAGCACACGTAGCGCTGCCGACGTCATCGTCATGCCCCAGCGCGGTGGACAGTAAAGGTAGACAGAACCAGTGCACAATTTCCCCGCCGGCACGAGGCCCGGCTCGTGACACTGATTTAGCCGAGTACGAACGAATGTTATTGGAGGCAGAGGCATAAATAGGGTTCCACTACTACTACCAGAGCCAAACAAGGCAAAGTTAATGCGATGCGGTAGGGATTTCTCCTACTCTCACATACACATAGAAATTTATGCAGACAAACACAATCGCAATAACACCCACCGCTTACGCGACTCGCCCTTGTTCGTACTGTTTCGGATACCCATCGTGTTGGGGGTTGGAAAGCGTCGTTGCCATTAGACTTGCTGCCGTGTTGGGTTTACAGTTGCCCTGTAAAGAGTTTTCATTATAAATGAAAATCGGTTGTTGGTTCATTCAATTCGTGACGTTCAAGGCGGAAGTACATACCAAACGCTTAGTGGCGGTGGCTTACGCTGTGTTGCTTTTGTTTTTAATGTCACTCTAAATATCGTGTCCGCGCCGAGGAAACAGTGAATTTCAATAACATTTTTTTAATCGTGTGCTACATAAATTTTGTTTGAGTGTAAATTAAATTATTTTGTGCTTTATAAATGATGTAACTTTTTTGCTATGCTAGTTTGATAAAAACAATAAAAGTGAAGAACATTTTAGAAGCAAAAGAAAAAAATTCACTATAAACAATATAACAAATTACTGAATGGGTTTTTATACTTGTAAGTAATCATTTTTTGTTTTGCCCTTTAATTTTTCCTTCCTAAAACTTGAATGTTTTCGAGACAAATTACAAACTTCTAACAGGTGGCCAATCAGGAGTCTTCATAGTGCTACTTCGTTCTTGTAAAAGTTTTTATTGAGATGTATATTGTATTTGATTGAAAATGGTACATACCACTTTTTGATCAGCCTTAATTCTTTTTATTTCGCTATCTTAACATAAATTAATAATAGATTACATTTTCATTATTTCAATAAAATACAATTTTCTCTGTCTAATCATAACTAAGTATGTGAAGACTTACCTACAAACAATTATCATTTCCTATAAAAGTTTTATTGCAACAAAAGGTTAAAAAAATGTAAATTAAACTTTGTAAATTGTACTCTTAATTAAATTCAACAAAGGATTATTAAACTTTTACTGTTTGTATCAATTTGTATATTGCAGGAAATCAGTAATATTAGCTCGGCGAAGCGCGGTATAAACGACTAAAACTACTCAGTCACTTAACAAGTCAGTCAGCCGAGTCTTTGTTGCACAATCGTCAAACTCGTACATTTTAATGTTACCTCACTTGGCTTTTGTGAACTCATTCTTTATGTTTATTGATGCACAATTAAACCGCATTTGGCCAGCCAAGCAGACATACAGACAAACTGTTAGTCTGCCATCCGGCAAACAAACTGATTCTTTGTAAACTGTTATGGTCTATTGCCTACCAAATTTACTAGGAGTGTATTTAATTTCGAATGATTTCAGCTATAAGCATATGTCTAACTAATAGTTCATGCACAAATACATACATATATAGATATACTTCAATATATACAATAATTTTAAATGTATATGTTAATGTTAATAGCTGATCCTTTGTTGGGTTTCCAATATTGTATGTAAAGTACACTAATATCATCATAATGACGTATAAATTTGTTTCAACTCACATTATTTCAAAGTAATGAATATAATATTATACATCATAATCTATCATAATATTATACTACAACCAATACAATGCATACAAATCTCAAACAGACAAAAAGATGGGCAGACATTTACATATGACTTAACTGACACGTCTGTTAATACTGACCAAGAATAAGCCATCAAAATTAGTTTTATATAGTACAAATTAAAACAAATCAAACATCTAGCCTGATTTCACGAATATAGTATACCCGCATTAAAATCTTTTATCTAAGTAAGTACAAAATTTGTAAAGACAATGATGTAATGACAATGATTTGCACTATTCTGATAACAAGAGTTAAGTCGAGAGATGTGGCTGCAAAAGACAATAATGTCATTTATACAAAAGTCATGATAGACATTTTTGCCCGTCAACATACCGACAAACTTGGCCATTGATTCAACTGATAAGAGTACTGAATACACCAGACAGCAGAATCAACGGAAATGTACGAGATACAATAAACACAGAAACACACACCCACTTAGAAATAGCTGACTGACTCAACTAGTGGCTGTTGAGTACTGAGTTTGCCTACTTCCGCTTTCCTGCATTGCATGTGTCATGTAGTTCTGTGTGAACATGTATTCATAAGTACTATTTGCCACAACAAAGGGGTTTCGATGCATCCGCTTCAACACTGTACTAGTAACCGTCACATTTAACCAAATA
The DNA here is from genome assembly GCA_004143845.1 of Drosophila lacertosa. Taxonomy (NCBI): domain Eukaryota; kingdom Metazoa; phylum Arthropoda; class Insecta; order Diptera; family Drosophilidae; genus Drosophila; species Drosophila lacertosa. The sequence continues at coordinate 23,872 of SCDZ01000691.1, read as the reverse complement.
AAATATTATAGCATTTTGGCTTTTTATTGTTAGTACTTAAGTTTGAAATTTCTTAAATGAATTGAATCATTTTAAATTCAATTGCTTTAGCATATTGAAAGCGGTCCTACTCTATTTTACATTTTTTTTGTACATATTGGCATTCTATTGCATCATTATTCTGATAAATGTTAGCCGCATATTAATTTGTCGGCTTATAATTTCTACTCTAGTGATTAAGTCACAATTACTTACATAATCTTGCGTATGCATAGATCTTAATGCAGTTTTTGTGGTGATGGCAGGGGAAATATGCTGCGCTAGTGGTTGCTATTTTTTACATATGTATGCAAATATTAAGGTTCCAAAGTCAATCAAGATCACCGATTTAACAATCAACCCACTTTTGTAATTAAAATGCACTCAATTCGTAGGGTAGTGACTATGTTTTTTTTTTCATGAAAACGTAATTTAATTTTCGCTGGGCTTTTACCATGCACAGTCAACTCAATCAATGGCGACTTGCCACCAGCCACATTTTAAATGTGTTAGTTTTAAATTGGCTAGCAGCAAACTTTATTAATTTGCGTGAGTAGCAAAGAGCACTTTGTCACCTTTCCTTCTCTTTATACTGTTTTCTCTCTCTCTCTATCTCTCTCTCTGCCCCTCTCTCTCTCTCTCTCTCTTTCTCTCTATCCCCCTCTCTTTCTCTGTCTCTTTGTCTCTCTCTCTCTCCCTCTCTCTCTCTCTCTCTCTCTCTCTCTCTCTCTCTCTTGCTCTCTTCCTTACATCTTCCTCTCCCTGATTTTTCGGTTTCTTTCCTTCTATTTGTACATAAAGTAAAAGAACAAATTATCTGACCATTGACACAGATCATCCAGTAACTATAATACGACATCTACAAATACACTGTGATACATCAGCATCCATACAAATTAATAAATAATAATAAATAATTTTTGTCGTTACACATAAGTTATTTAACACACACCTCCCAGACTGTTGCTTACTCTAATTACTTGCAATGGCGGCTATTAAATAACCTTCCGATCATTTACTGAGTGCTGGGAATGTTCCCATTTTTGATTTTATCAAAATTAAGACTGGTGGTGCTTACTTTGCGCTTTTTACCAAAAATTCTTTAGCCAATGGGGTGTTAGGGATGGAGTTGCCTTGCACAAATTTTTTGTTTGCATCATATTTTAATTTTTAATTTTTTAGTCATAATTTTTTAGTCGCTGTTAGCCACAGTGGAAGCTTAAAACATGAAGAAATATAAAATTTAAGGATACATTAGTTGAACTTAGAAGCGATATTGGCTGTAAGACACACCTTTAAGCCTTTTTAACCTGGCTATTTATATAGCTAAAATATATACATTAACACATTTTTTACAACTTCCTCTATAGGTATTTCTTTGAAAACAAGGTGGGATTAATCCTAAAAATAGACGCTTTCCTTTATACTAAATAAAAGATTAATACATATTCTAAAGTTGATTTTCTTGACACTGATAGCGAAATGAATGTCAACCGTTCTATTTTACATTAATTTTTGTAAAAGAAACTTAAATTATAAATTATATACATAGGAATTTTGCATAAACAATTTTTAAGTCTTTTTGTCTTGTCTCTTACTTCGTTTAAAGCCCCTTACGTAGGCACACGATTACAAAAAGCAAATGCGCCAAATTAATAAGATATGCATTTTCGGTTTGTTGTCGTAAACAACAGGCATTATTTTGTGACTTTACAGCCTCATCGATGAAGCGCTTAGCCTTTGAAACACTAGACCTTATTGCGGTTTTCCTGCTTAAGCACAATATGCAACTGCACTTTTTTTCGTCAAAGGATACGTCACATGTACTTGTAATATCCATAAAACTTAAATTATTGAAACCATCTGATTTGTGAGCGGGCTTGTGCGAAATAGTGAAGAGTTCTAACTCGTTGGTTGTAAGCAAATCATTAGGAATTGTGTTTTCCGTTCGCAATGATATTTGGTTGGTTACAATACCAGGTGTACAAATTTTTACTCGCTTTGAATTTATATTAATAGACATTAAATGTGTGGATCCATGCAGATTCGCCAACTGACTTACATCCTCCGCCGAGAAAATTTGGCCCAAAATATTATCATTGCTCTCCGAACTCCGAAAATGTTTGTCCTGAATGCTTGTCGGAATACAGTTGTAAAATAATGGATAGCCATAAAAATAGATCTTACGTAATCGAGGCCTGTATACGGCCCGTAAATTGGAGGTTGTTTTTAACATTTGCTGGTGCAATATTCTTTGCACTTCATATTTTTGCGAAGTAGTAATATTTAAATTACGTATATCATAATCTTCTTTTAAAGCTATTGAGATACTCCCGGCACCATCTAGTCTCTCATCAACCTTAGGTATGCTCTGATTGGTGCCAGCAATAAACGCCCGACTGCATCTGTGAAAAACATAGATTGTTTTAATTGTAAATCATTTTCAATTTCTTGCCATACTTACAAATGCATCCACAACATTTTTAATCATTTAAGCTTAACAACACATACATATACAAAAAAAATCATAACACAATTACTCCAGGGTGTGCTACAATTTATAATTTCTTCCGTTTAAAAATTGTTTTCCTGTTAAAACTGATGGGAATATAGATTTATGTCGATCTGTCACAAGCCAATGTAGTGAAAAACTCTTAACACGTTCTCTGACGTGTGTATGCGTGAATATTTATTTCAAGTTGGTACAGGGTATGCATAGCAATAAAATTCACAAAATATTAAAAGTTACTAAACTCAAAAAGCTTAAGTGAAACTGACTAAAATAGCTTTGAAACAATTTTAAGCTGTATATGTCGAATGGAAATTATATTGAAATTTTAAGACCGCTTACTTAACTGAATATGAAAAATTTCAGAAATTAATTTTATTTTGCTTTCCTGTTTTACATGCAAAAACAATGTTCTACAAATTAAAATTTATGTCTTATCTTCAACTTGACAATAAATCTGCCACGCTACTTATTGCGGTTTTATATATATTTTTTTATAAACCATAACTTAAGACAACACTTTAATTAAATAAAATTATTCGGTTAATTTGTTTTATTAAATTAAGACCGGCTAAACATAAAGCGTTTCAATACTCATGTTTTAACAATACCTTTTATATATATGAATATTCACATGTGTGTTTACCTTCAATAAAGCGTTAAATTGACAACAAACAAATTTTATCTTGATTATTCTTAAACGTTACCAGTTATAACAAAGGCTTCGCCATCATTGCGGGTAACTTCAAACCAACATCAGAACGTCCACTATGCAGACAAGTTCAACACAAAATCACTTCAGATCCCTGCCAACCACATTGACATTGGCACATGTGTTACTAAAGCATAAAAGCAAGAAGAATCTTAGAATAGACGACGGAAATCAGAAAAATTGCAATAAAAAAATTCAGTTTCGTGATAAAGAACACGGCGCCATTGTCAGTAAAATGAAAAGCGCATACAAATTTTTCAACGACTTTTACCCTTTTCTGCACCCTTTAAGTGGAGAGACCGGACATGGACAATCGTCATTATGACAGATGATTATTGCGATTTATATATTAAATTTTAAGCTGCTTTTGGTTGACGCTTAGTCCCTCGTTTATAATTTGTATTAACTCTAAAAGCTTTTATACCACCTCTGGTGTAAAAGGAAATAAGATTGAAGTGGGGTATAAAGCGGTTCACACGTTTAGAATCTATTTACACCCACCGACAACCAAATATATTTTTTATGTCACGACATCATCTTAAATACTGCAAGCAAATTTCTGGAAAAACTTTAATTTCTTTAATCATTCTGCAATGTTTATGTATTTACCTTTAAACTGAGGGAAAAAATATAATTTTGTAAAATGCCTCGACCCATTTTGCATATCTAAAAAATTACTCGCGGATATATACGAGTAAATATTAAAATAATTCAATTCATAGTTACAACAATGGAGAAAAAATTCCTTTAACATGGACAAACAGTCAGTCGGAAAGATTAGTGGCTCTATGTTATAAAGTATCTGATAAATCCTTCAAATTGAATAGAAAAGTATATTATACCCTTTTCAGTTATTTTATTAAGTTGAGGGTATATAACAACAAATATTTAAACATAATTTGTATTACAATTTATCTTCAGGTAAGACCTTAAACAACCACAAATAATTTTTGTGACGTTCCTTCAATCAACTCTTCTTAAATATTCTGATGCATTATTATACCTAATCACGAAATAAAATTCACAAAAACCGCCAAATGCATATACATAAGATATTTTAAGTCTTAAAGAACTGCAAGATTGCTTTAAAAAAATATACATATAGAAAGAAAAGCCCATAGAAACAACGAGATTGTCCGCCCTCTTTAAATGTACAATCATCTCGAGTTTGAAGCTTACAACTTTTTCAGTAGCAATTTACTACTCCTCTTCGCTCCCACCGCCTTGGCCAACTCAATTGAGCGTAAGTTGACAGACAACTTGAAATTTATTCTGCAACTTTCAAGAGTCAACAGCTTAGTTGCTTCAACAGTGTATTCGTGGTTTTACTTAGCTTACTCCTTTTTATAGTAACATAAGAAGGATTACAAAATTGTGCAATGGAAAATTGGTTTACCTAGTATAAAGGTTTAAATAAATATATTAATATATGTATAAGCATGATATTCATTTGCATATATGTGTGTTATATCATTTGTATGTTAAAAGTTGAATATCCTTTATAAATTATTAAAAAGGTGTAATAGCTTTGTGCAAATGTATTTAACAGGCAGAAAACATCCCCGACCCCTAAAGCTATATATTCTTGGTCAGTCTGACTGTATGAACGGAGAACACCCCCATGGTGAGGCCAAGCGCAACCGCTGAGTAAAGTACGCTGCGCGTATGTGTGAATGTATTGGGAATGATTGTAACGACAGCTGAGTTCAATGTATTTAGCACTTCCGACAAAAAATGTGCCTAACTTCTTTAACCAATTGCAACATATCAAAATATTTGAATATAAGGAAATGAGTCAGGATAACGTACGTTTAGAGTTTGAAAGATAGGGTATAAAATAAAAGTAATGCCATGTATATTTATTGCAGAATATGGTAAGTACAGCGTATAATACTCACCATGCTGAAAAAGTAACTGAAAAGAAAGAAATGCAAGCTGAAACAATGACAAAGTCCCACGATAATAAAATGCGTTAGGTAACCATCTAGACCGACAATACCGCATTAAAGTAAAATTAACAGCAAGACCACGAAATAAGGTTTGTATTCATATATGTTTCAAATGCACATAATAATTATAGTTTTATGAAGAGATAAGCTCATAAATCATAACTAAATATAATCACTTACATAAACATACATGCAAACATATATATTTTTTTACCTTCATACATTCAACAAGCAATTAAAACTTTTTCTTTGCAGATATGTTGGGAAATATGCAGTATCAGTTAAGAAGTGCACTTTTAAAAAAAGTACGAGCTGTGTGCAATAATCCATGTTGAACTCAGGTTTCGTCAGCAGCGGGCTGTGATAAATAAAAAAAACAAGTTCGTTGTCGACGAAACCTGCATATAATGTGGAAGGGCAACTAGTTTTATTTCCGATCCATAGAGAGCATGAAAAATAATTCTAAAAAAATTAATAGATTAATAATTTATAATAAATATATTGCGATATATAATTTAATCAGGCTATACATAAAATGAATGGTGATTATGTGTTTGGGTATAAGTATAATTTATTTTAAGTATTTCTAAAATCTACTGTTTATTGTTAACATATCATTCTAAAAGGTACCATTCTGTTCTGAAATTTAGAACATATTAAATTATTCTTTGCCCTTAATGTTTGGCATAATTGCCTCATTGAAAACTGAACTCTTCGGATCAAAGCTATCTTAACAAGACGCTGCATAGATACGTTTTTTGCTGAAAAGAATGCGTGGTAATATCATTTTTCGAAGTTGTCTATATTAACAATGCGTTATATATATAAATTAAAATGCTTACCAGACGAAAAATATAGACTTAAAGTTGGTTAGTATATAATATACGCAAATTAAGTTAATTCAACACCAAATTAATTCATCACCTTGTTTTCTTATTGTTAATAGCTACCTGTTTGTTAAGCATTAATAAAGGACAATAAGGACGAGACACATAAAATTTGATTCAGCAAAGAATATGCAAATAAGAAATTTTTCTCATAATGAAATTAGAGAATATTCCATTATTGTTAAATATTTTTTGGATCAAAATATAAAATTATAGAATAACACTGTGATAAACAATATACCTTTGACTTAACGCAGATAGAATTTTGTACTCAGTTTGCAGTTCAGGTGTTAAGAGCTAGCGGAGACGAATCGAGGAGTCGCAAGTAATCTCTGGCATCCACATTCAAACACACACTCACAGACCCAAAACATGCGAGCAAGCAAATCGTTTACTACGGAAATTCATATCCGGTTACAGAAATTGAAAAGCGCACCAGCCGTAATAACATCGATGAATCCTTGGCGTCATTTCGAATTGGTTAGATCTGGAATGGTACTCAAGAGAATTTATTTACATTTATTTACTTTTTACTTATATTACTTTTTAAGAAAAAGTATATTTCTCTAGGTGCACTTCCTAATAAAAATTGTACAAAAATTATTTTTACAAAAGTCCCGTTTTAAATGGGCATGTGCAAATTAAAGTATCATGACCGCTAAAGTAAACACTTACAAATGTTTAAATTCAGCTTTTTTCCCTTGATAATTAAGTCACGAAATGCTTTGTCAACGGATTAGAGACGACATCTCCGTTTTCATAATGTATATGTATTTCATAGTCAATTTTAAAGTGGTTTCGTCGGTTTCTGTGCAAATTTATAACTATGTGCTAAAGCTTAGTAAAATTCAAAACAGTTTTTTTCAAGAAGCTGGTATATAAATAAAAACATATTTACTTTTCAATGTTTTGTAAAACGTTTGGTCAAATATTTCAGAATATTGCAACTATGTCTTTAAATATTCATGGGAATACAAGATGCCCTATCAAAGATAAACGCAATAATGACTTATACACAAGAAAATAATTCATTCTGAAGCAAATCGAAAAGTTAATAGTTATGTATTACAGGTAGAGTCTTTTAAACTTCGTAATAAAATTACAAAAAAAAATAATAAAATTACAAAAATTTATTCGAGCTACCGTAAATTTTATTTTACTTAAATCAAATCTAAATCTAAAGAGTTTGGAGTCACCCTATTGTGAATAGTCGTGACGGTTCTTTGTTTAACACTATCACTTCATTAACAGGTATGTGCTATCTACTTACAGATATATAATTCAAATATACTTGCGTTTCGTTATCTAGGTAAATAATAAAAGTAAATAAACTGAGAATTATTCAAACATATACATACATATAAAACCATCAGCTATTACCCGGTTTTGCCCGGGATAGGTTTCATTTAATTTTTTTTGTAATTGTCATTCATTTGTTAAACAACTAAGGAATAGGAGGTCGATTTTCTTAGTTTTTTAAAGTTTAAAGGTTTTTAAAATAAGGTCTTATTTCTATCTGCCAAAACATATTTTTTTATATTTACCTATATATTACTAAGTAAAAGATGTACTATGTTTTTGACTACAGTATTTGATTTAATTTTGATATTTTTTGCGCTGTACAAACCATTTAACACTTTTTAAAGCAAAGCATTTCTATCTACGCACTCATTTGTCAGTGCCAAAAGTCGTGCACATCGCAAAACCAAGTTAATGCCTAAGCATTAACCAGGAACAAATTACACATACTTTTTAATAGGCGTTGACTATAAAACATTAGGTGAGGAGTCATAATTCTGAACCCTAACGAACTAGAACGATAACAACGAATTTCGATGGGCGTTCGTTCTTTAGTACACTTACATCGGCAGTAGCACCTGCACTTTTACCATTTCACCATTTGTTTTCTTTTTACTGAAAATAAAATTTAATTAAATTATTATTGGTGACTTCATTTAATGTTGGAACCCAGCAGCGAAATTAAATACGTACGAATGCCATCGGTTACATTTAGGTGAGCAACTTACAACTTTAAAGAACACACTTAACAATGTAAAGACATTGCAATGGGCATAAATATAATTGGCCTAAAACAGAATAATAATAAATAAGAATAGCTTATTATAAAATAAGCTTCATAATCAAATTTTATTTATTAAAGATAAATTCATGAATAATATCTACGAAGTTATATATGAAGTACGATAATAACAATATTATCAGAACATTAAAAAAAATCGAACTGCATGTACAAACCAAATCGCAAGGCTCTAGTATTTAAATTAAGTGTATAACATGTTTTTTTATTGGAGAGGGGCGAAAGAAGAGCGATATTCAAAAGGCAAAATATTCGTTATATACTACTGAACATTTTTGAAACCATAATACCAATTTTAAGCGTTTTCAATTTGTTAACAATGTAATGAGAATTACCGATTGTTTTGTAAAATCATCTGAAGATTATTAAAATATAAAAAAAAGTAACTCTTTTATATTAAATATCTATAAATATATGAATTAATTGTTTGATTAAGAAGAATTAGAGCAAGAAAAATGCATTTTATAAAACTGGGGACAAAGCATTGTTATTCTACAATGTAATAGTATTTTAGTGTCTAGTGGAACATTTTAGGTTAAATATTCCAAATTGTGTTAAACGGTGTATTAAAAGTAATCAAGCTATGACAGAAAGGGAAAGCCAATGAAATCGCTAATCAACTGCTCAAACGTTGTCTAACAGACACAGGTAGCTGGAGTAACCGACAAAAATATAAAAAACTTTTAGTGTCGTACACAACATACTGCTGTATAGTTGTTGCTGTTTACCAAAATCGTAGTGTCTAGAAGTAGTGTCTTTAAGTCAAGTTTCTCTATTTATCTGTTTGTCTCGCCAACCACTTTGACCTCACCTCAGTTGAGTTTTAATATGTCGTTAAATAATTTAAATACAACCCGCTATTACGAAGAACCGTTTTCATTGTGGAAAACCAAGCAACGTGTACATTACCAAGATGATGTGGCGCGTGCCAAAAAGTGTGTGTCTTTTATTTAAATCTGCCACAAAATGTTGATTTTACACATCAAATTAAAAAAATTCAAATAGGGAAACCGACCGTTCATTTTGTTTTTGTTTTTGTGTGTGTGTATGTATGATGCTCTAATTTTTTATTTGTAACGTATATATTTGCTGTCGTTATTCAGATTATTTTCTTTTACCTTTTAAAATGATAATGGTCAGCTCGCTAGATAAGTATGTAACCCATATGTTTATAAGCTAAACAAAAACGTCTTGAGTCTCAAGCTAGAGTAGCAATAAAGTGTTGTCTAAACAGAGTTCCAAAAAAACTAATATTCAATTATAGTAACAATATTATTTGAAATATCAAAATAGTAATAATATAGGTGCACTAAAAATTAAATACCTTAATAGTAGCAAATTTATAACAAAAATAATATTAATCAAAAAAAATACTAAAACAGTCTTAACAAATCTTAGTATAAGTTCTACATATACTAAAATCTGTAAATACACATGCTACATGTATTAAATATCACATTTGTATATTCATTCAAACCGGAACAGATTACAAATCACTTTCTGGTACTAAAAGATCAAGAATATTTACATTTCAATGTGTTTTGGATATCTCCTTCATATTATTTTTAACACATATCATGTCAGTAGAATTTTAAGATCATCTTAAAGCGCATAATTAAAATTTAGTTTGTATGCCATCTTTTAAGCTCTAAACTTTTTTCTATCAGTCAATCGTATCGTTATTTTTTTATTGCAATAATATTCTAGCTTACATCCATTCCAAATAATTTTCTTTCCACTTTTAAAGCTTTATAAATATTGTATTAGAATACTACATTTAAGCAAAAAAAAGTGCCCCTTTTACCAATATATAAATACGTGAGTCTTTGCATATTAAATTTTTTTCATATGAACACATTTCATTTAAGCGGAATATTCTATTTAAAATTTCACTTAGCTGATCTTTGTTAATCATATTCAGAGCTGATTAGTTTAAAATTAGCAAGACACGACCATACGACACTGTATTAGTGTAACGTTAGTAGTATTATCTATATTAGACACTACATAAGTTTAAAATTCCTATTATACGAATAGGTTAGTTACAAGATATCAATAATACTGTTACAATAAACCACCGCTAGCATATTTCCTAGTACGCCACTTAAACAGTGTACTTGACACATTATTATGCTTGATCAAAAATATGTGAGAAGCTTCCACTTTGTAAATAATATCACTGTCTCTAATCTGAAAGTATTGTAGGGAAACAAAGATAGTTAACTTGATAATTACAAAAATAAAATATTTAGTTTCATAAGTAAACCACAATCTGCGTTTGTATTATTGTTGGTTTGAAAATAATAAACAGACAGCTAAATACATGAAATCAAGCGACATATGTGGGTTTAATTTTTATTAAGGATAGATTAGACCTTATTCAACCAATTTTAATCGTATTATTTGTTTATTTTCGTGATTTTACGTCATTTGTTATTTGAATCGATTATGATATAATTTCAAGTACCTATGTGTACATACCTAAAAGCCATAAGTTTCAAAAATATATGATAAAATATTTTGGGTAAGTTGCAAATCGCTAATTGAAACAAATTATATAACAAAATTGATTTGAAGAACAACAATTGCATGTGTCCAACCTGCTTTTGATCGATACATACTTACCTATTTCTATGTTATCAGTCGGTGATAGGTCTCTAGAGTTCACCGCCCGTGTGCTGGTCTTAGATTGGCTAATAACGGGAGCTTCAGTTCCACAAAAACCCATAGCTACGTTATGACTGTCCATGCATTGCAAAGCCCACCAAGTAAATGTAGGTACAACATCAATCAAAAAACCATCAGAAACCCAAAGCATTTGTCCAACTGACCAGCCCTGACAATTTCCGTCATTTGCATTAGTCAACAAAATGTCGTACCGAAAGTTGACCACAACCAGAAAATTTCTGATGGTAGTGTCAGTTGATGTGCAATCTTTAAGGTGACCTGATGTAGTGGTTACCCAGGTAAAAGTCAAAATGAGAATATTGTGCATGTGATTTGGAATGTGTGTCTACAGGCATATATATAAAAAAGTCCACGTTCACCACATTTGTTAATTGTTGTTTTGTAGCAACCAATTATTTACCGATAGCTGCGAGTATATTACAATAAAGCAACCGAAAAAATCGATATCCTTCTCTCGTCTTACTCCTGCAACGACGCCTTCGCCGGGAACACCAACAGTTGCCGGCAACGTTAACGCAGCCATAAGTGCTACTTCTAACTCCGTGAAACGGTACGCTCGTACCGCATGTGATCATTGTGGCCATCATAATATACCGATTATGTCACACCCCATATCACCACTAGCGAAATCGCAAACTACTTTGGAGCTGATGGAGCACAGCAGTCAGCGACAGGCACTTTTACCACTCCCAAGCATTGGTATACAGCGCGATGACTCTGCTTGCACACTCCAGGTATCACGCCGGCCATCTATACTGCTGCAAGAAATATTGACTCATCGACCACCTGGCCTTGGACGCAAAGATCCCAATAATTTCCTTCATCCACGGAGCTCTAGAAATGCAGGGTACATCTAGTCCTTACATAACTTAGATATCGTATGCATTATGTTTATGTGTTAATTTTGGATTTTGAAAACTAACTGTCTTTTTTAATATAACTATTTTTCTTCAACTTTCTCCTATAAGAAATCCAAATGGAACAGTTAGCGGCAGTACGGCGACCATAAATTTTCAAAGCGGTTCAGGTAGTGCTCGCAACGGTTCCAGTGCCAACTATGACAGCGGTGCAAAAAGCTTTCAGGCCAAACAACAAAAAGAGAAAAACCGTCGAACGGGCAAGTAAGAATGTATTAATTTTAGCATACAACTTAGCCAGATTTATTTCTATATTTATAGCGATGCCATAAGCTCGGCATTGTCTGCAACGTATTGCAAATTACTGGTGCTGTTGGGTGTATGCCTTCCCATTACAGAAGTCATTTCAGATCAAATTCCTACCTACGTTTATCAGGGCTTTTATGTATATTTATATGCCGGCAGCATATTTTTTGTCATATTTCTTTACATAAGCGCATTCCGTAATCGCTCACTTTTCAATGCACTTAAGGACTTCCGTAAGTTTAATACACATACTCTCTATTGTAACGCTTATGCACATATTACTTTATGCATTTGTGTTTTTGATTCACTTTTTTTTTTAAGTCCTTAACTGACTTTTACTCCCTAACATAAAAAATATATATAAGGATGCTTAAATTTCATTTTACATTTAAATTTGTACTTAAAAAATTATTTTCTTTAACGTTATCAAACAATTTTAAATAAAATTATTTTTATTTGACTGAAAGTTGAATATACGTACATAAATGTCTTCTTATTATGTATTTAAATATATTTCGCATTAACTTAAATCTTTATTAAACAGATTTTTTTTAATTAAAAGAATGAAGTTAATATTAAAAAAAAAAGTGAGGACTTATAAATATACATATTTTAAACTAAAATATTGGACTTGACATCCGCTTGTTTTAGACGAAAAAAATAGCAATATACATCTGAAGCACAAAGTAACTCACTTTGGAAGCTTCTATCTACGTGTAGGCGCTATTGCCTTCGCTATCGGAACAATGGTATATTCTGGACTGGAGTTCGGTCAATTTTTTGAACTTAACGGGCATGCTGGATGCCACGACGTCTTCGTAGCCATTACTCCGATCTGCCGTATGATCCTGTGTATTGCCCAGGTTCAGTTTATATTTCTTAATACGACATATATGGACATGGCGCGTCATAAGGTTACATCGCGATTTGGGCTTATGCACATGGTGGCCACAAACTTGTGCGAATGGTTATATGTATTAGTCGAGGAAACAAAGCATGAAATATTTCACATTAGCCACCATGACATTAATCCAGGTCAAGATCCAATATTGCACAGCGGAACACATGGTGGTCCAGATTGGTCGGCTGTAAATGAATCTCTACAACTTCACGGGCCCCATAACACAGGATTTAAAATGCAAAACCACACCGCTGAAAGCATGGTTCACAAGATATTAGCGAATATGAGTACATCGGCTAGTAATACCACAATAGCACCAACACCTACGCAACCCTCATTTACTGGATGCTCGCGTACAACAATCATGGGTGCATTGGTTCAACAGTTATCACCGTTCCTTTTCCCGTGTACGATCGAATACTCATTGATATGTGCTGTTATTTTATTTGAGATGTGGAAGACCGTTAAATCCATACCGGACATCGACAAAACACGCAAGAACTCAGTAAAACCAATTGCGCAGAAACCGGCCCACCACTTCTCTGTCGATTGCTCCCAGTCTCACAAGGGGCTGTTCTTTGGCATACTTATTATTGTTATGACTATAATATCAATGATTATGTATTTTGTGCTGTATACACAGCCTGGCTATGAACTAATCGCAACCCAAGAGGTTACTCTTTGGGAGACTTTTATGTACTTCATGTGCGCATCTGCAGTTATAACCGGTATGTAGACTCAAACAAAAAATATATATGTTAATATATTTTAATATTTATTTTAAATATTTAATTTATAACAGGCATGATCCTAATGCGTGATCTTAGGTATATCAAAGATACCAGCGACGAACACCATTCAATGGATTTGGATAATCTCTTACTAGTGGTAGCTCAGACAGGTGTCTACCTATATGGAATGTTTAGTATTCTTGGTAGCTATTTTGCCAAATGGGATACGGTGCCAGACCGCGTGGAAGGCATTATTGCCGAGGTTTTTGGTGTTGTACAGACGTCACTGCAGACGATGTTTATACTGCATGCTAGCCACCGTCGCTGCAAGGGATCCAAGCAGGTGCGCCGTAAGCCTGGCCGCGAGATTATCACTTTTCTTTTGGTCGCAAACATTGCCATATGGTTTGTCAACACTCTTATTAAAGGACGTGCAGTGTTTCGTGAGTCGCACCTCGAGTTTTTCGGCGTTTGGGGCTGGACGATTATTACACATATTTCCATGCCGTTGGCGATTTTCTATCGCTTTCATTCCACAATATGTTTATTCGAAGTATGGAAAATTACATACAAGGCCAAGGCACATTAATGTATTTTAATTATGTATATCCCATATTTTTTTTAATAAAGTATTAATATTCCCATCCTTGTATGTTGTTGTATGTATGTTACGGCAGTTGGGTGTTAGGTCGTTTTACATAGCCGAGCACTATTGTATGGGGCACTTAGTCTTTAAATTATTTTAATTTACAAATTGCTTTTTCTTATATAACTAGGTGCCCCTTGGACTGTCAATATATAAAAGAAATATTTAAGGACATAATAATGGGTTCTTTTGAATACCAGACTGTCGAATAGCATACCAAAATGATGCTAACTACTCATTTATCGTGAATTATACTTTTAAGTGTAATATATATATTTGGGCAGCAAACCTGTGAATTAATCAGAAATCTTAAACAAAACAGTATTTTCAACTCTATAGTGAATAAAGCATTTAATTTCATATAGTTTACATTTTTTATGGTTATAATTTTATAACTATACTTTGAATAATGCTTCCTAACTGAACAAAAGGTTCCAATTCACAAAAATAAACAGAGATATTACGTTACTGTATTTGGCTTATAAGTAATGTTATTTGTTTATTTGTTGCCGCTACAAGAATAACGATAATGCCTTATTAAGTTGTTTTACAATTGCAATTTCCATGTTGAGATATTTCTAAACATTGTTTATGGCAGAAAAGCTTTTAAGACATTACACATGATAGATAAATATTTAGGTCGATTTTAACCGTACCCTAAAATACTATTAAAATTGTATTTACTTCATTGATGTATTTTGTGCAATAGAATTGTCCAAAATATAATTCAAATTAATCAGAAAGTTTGTTTTTTTTTGCCCACACTATATTTATTAAGGATATAAGCATGCAATTGTGTTCTAGGCAAATTGATTATAGTAACAAAAAATGATTAACCATATTTTTGAAGAAACACTTTTGTAAATATATTTTTTTTACTAAATCTTGAGAGTTTATCTTTGAAAAGCTGTTTTTAAAAATGGTTTTTCAATACTGGTAAGCTAAAGATTCATTTTGAACGTACTTGATGAGTATCAAGTTTTGATTTGATGTATTGAAGGCTGGTAACATAAATTTCTATAGCTAAAATTAAAATTAAAATATTTAAATGAAAACCCCTATTTTTATAAATATGAAAAGTTCGTAAGTCAGCATCATAATAGAAGGATATCTCTGCATTTAAAATCGACGCTGTTAAAAAATGTTATCTCCTAGAACTTTTTTTAATATAATTTATAAGAAAAAAATCCCTATGTAATAGGTATATTAGGTCAGTAGTACCATATGTGCATGAGCACAAACCTGTCGTGTTTAACAACAAACTGTTTAGATATCTGTCTATATATATTTTTTTCTTTAAATAAAATACTATGTAAAATTTTTTGCAAATTTTAATAGATTATAATTTACTTTTACATGCAGCTACTAATTTTAAATTGCGTTGTGTACATAATATTAAATATGCGATTCAATAACTGAAATTTAATATGGCTTAGAAATAATTTGTATTTTGATTTTAAAAATACTTGAATGATTTTACTTATTTATATGAATTTGGTGATCGGGCCTCTGAACAAACTTTAATCAAATTAATAAAAATTGACTTGTTTTAAATTATATGTTCACTCCATACAAGTGAAATACGTTGATTAAATAAACTAATTAAATAAATGGGAAAACGTTACTAAAAGTAAACAAACAAAATTACCATTTCAAACCATAAAATTGAAAGGTACAAAATACTAGGTCGCTGGTGTTAACTTGTATTACAATAAAAGCGGGTTCGTCGATATATTTGTTTTTAAGATACCTTGAAAAAATGTATATATGTATATAACGATTAAAAAGTAAATTCAATAAAAGTCAGTAAAAAGTATTAAGCAGATAAACGGACAGAAAAAAAAATTTTAAATATACATTTTGATTTAAAAATATATATGTACTTACTTTCAGGTAGGATAGCAAATGCAGCCTAAAAATTATACTGACTACCAAATATATATGCATTTATGTTGTACATTTACTGCCTGATTACAACGTGGCATTATATCATAAGCAAGTTTTGCTTATGTTGCCAGTATGATTTTGATTGATTAAAAAATTATGTTTTTATGTTATAAAAATTATGTTTTATGTATGATGAAGTCTGTTTTTGCATAAGATTTTCACAAGATTTATTGCAATACAAGGATCAAACTTAGCATAAAAAACGAAGTGCAGATATCTATAGGTAAATAGAATCGGTTTCCATTTGAAAAAAATAGAGAAAATATACGAAATAAGACTAATTTTAATTATATAAAATTTTTAAGGACAAAACTTCACATTTCGAGTTAATGTTTATCAGCAATAGCAAATTAAAAAAAGTATAAGTAAAAGTTTGCTTTTGCATATAACTTACTATATGTATAAAAAAAAATGTATTTTTACACCCATATTTTATTGTTAGTAATATATGGCATTCCAACACTTTATAAATATGGTATAAATGTTAAATATACATCCAACAGAGAGATTTTTTTTGAAAAAGTGTTTTAGGTATACGTAATATACATACATATATTTTTCAATCTCATTACACCTCACTAACAAATTTTGAAAATTCATGCTATAACTTAAAATTCGGTATAAGTAATGCCTAGTAGTGCCGAGCAATGCCATATATTACCAATCATTATGTATGACAAAAATCAATTAAGCCAATATTGGACATTTTTTTACAATTTGGTTAATTGTTAGACATTCTACTTTGTATTTAGTTGTTCTTTTTTATAACTTTAAACTTAGAATATTTTAGAATGGATAAAATGCAGCTATGCTGGAAGTACTAGTAAAATTTAGTATCACAGTATTTTATATAAGGTCAAATTTTTTATATGTATGTTTATTATTTTGCGATATTAATTGTCCCTATTCATATTTAAGCAGCAGTTTTTAATTGTTGAATATGAATATACATTCATATGTTATTTTATAAAAGCAACTTAAATACAAAAGAATTATGAGAAATTAAAATCCTTGAGCCGTGCGAGCTTTTAAATATTTAGAAGATCTTATAAAGATTCGCCACCACACGCGCATTACAATAATTGTACAAATTATAAAGGATAAATATCAGAAATATTTTAATGGCCAATAATCCATAATTTTTAAGTTTGAATCAATTTAAACATACAACTAGGAAATCTTTACCCACGTACACCTAATGTTATTCCAATGAAACTATAACAATATGTCATCACACAAAAACTGAAAACATGATTTAATACAAAATAACAAATTAGCAGAAAAAAATACATACAGAGTAACAAGGAAAAGCAATTGCCTCAAGTTTGTTAAAAATTAAGTTCACTTGCAGACATATTAGGCACTTGCCATACATTTCTGTGGCAATCTCCGGCCAATTAATCATTATAAACTTTACGAAATAGTCGTCTTACAGTAAGATTTCGCTTTGCAATAATAACTATAGGGGAACTGTCAATAAGTAGGTTGGGTTAGTAATTTAAAAAAATTACAGCTTTGAAAAAAGTACTGACACCAACTTCTCACAGCAAAAAAATGAACACTGCCATGGTTAATCCAGAGAGTTTCAACTAAAAAAAGTTTGCATAAAAAAGACAGATAGACTGGGCTCGACCGGTTCGTCAATTAATTCTAACGTTACTCATTCCACAACAAAAAATTACTTTAAAATACGTACTCAAACTTACACGAAAATAGGGAAAGTACCCTGTAATATTTTGTTCAAAACATATACGGGTATATTAAGTTTTAGTTATGGTATGTCCAAAAAGTTCAAAAAAGTTTTACCATTGCATTAATGTATGAAATGGACAAATAACATGTTCGGTCCCAAACCGAATCGATTTAACTTTATCGTCTGTCTATATAAACACGTTAATGCGTTTCCGTATCTACATACGTATTGCAGATCAAGTCTTCTTTAAATTGATTGCTCGATGTTTACCAAAATATATACGTACTAATAAGTCGAGATGATCTTGCCTATTTTATATTATTGCCCTCGAAATGAGTAGCAACCAATCTCAACGGTGGGGTTACAAAAACTGATATTCACAAACAAATTGTCCATACTGTGGGTCAAACACAAAAAGTGTGGAAAAATTCAAAATATTATTTCTAACATTGCCAAATGCCTGCATGGGTATTTAATCTTCGTCAGATATATTTGACAATACAATTTATTATTAATATATTAAGTAAGTTATTATATTGAATTTATATAAGTGCCAGTATTCCATTGGAAAGTGAACAATTCATTAACTTTGCCTAGAAAATGTTACTCAGAAAACTGTGAACACGTATGCAATGGTCTGGAACAAAGCAAGAACAACGCATTTTAAAGTATAAATTTTTAATGGCGATCCTTAGTCATATTTTTTAAAATGCACGTGTACATGAGTAAGAAAATGGTTTTATTTCTATTAAAAATAGTAAAGGCCACGTACTCTCAAAGTGACTGAATCCTTTTTGTATTTGAAATTATTATTTATAATATTATTAAAATAATAATGTTTAAATTAAAACTTCACTTTTGCAGACATGTACGTATTTTTCTAGGTAACACAAAATATAAATAGGAAAATAATTGTTTATCTTTCTACTATACTTATTTTAAGTCTTTTAGCCTTAAAGAAGCCATGTGTATTTATCATTCGACTTAAAGTGATGTTGACATATTATATCTACAACATAATGGAACCTAAAAAATAGGTCCAACTATTTAAATAGACCTGACATTTTTTCTAAACAATTTTATTATTTTCTGGCGAAAAAAATATTCACAATTGGAAGATTTGTATTTTATGCCTTTTATATTTAGTTAAATGACAAAAACGGAAAAATTAGTATCCGAAATTTTATCCAACATTTCTTTCCCAAATTTATATACAATGATGGCACTAAATCGGAAGATTATTGGAGATATACATCAAACTGGCTACCCTTACAGCATTCTTGTCACAGACTTTAATACCCATTACTTGTTCTTAAAAAATACATAAATGATATTTTCTGCGTCAACTAAAATTAATTCTTTAGAAAAGCACCTTAGAAAATAAATTTATCGAATTGCTCTAATTAATGTATGTGTGACAATATAATACGAAAACAAATCTCTAATGACCCTTGTGCACTTAAAAATCGTTATTATAATAT
The DNA here is from genome assembly GCA_004143845.1 of Drosophila lacertosa. NCBI lineage: Eukaryota > Metazoa > Arthropoda > Insecta > Diptera > Drosophilidae > Drosophila > Drosophila lacertosa. Next base: position 4,449 of record SCDZ01000691.1, on the reverse strand, counting down.
ATTTCATTAAAGTTTTGATAACAAAAATTATATAAGTTTTAAATAAATACATAAGCTGTTTCTAACAAATGAGACTTAAATAGTGTATATAATCTTTGGAACAATTATTTTTGTAAGGGAGCTAACCAGTTTTTTAAGAAGTAAAAACTACATACAAATTACGGCTCTCACGTACTTGATTGATTAGTTTTCTAAGTAAGTTAACTTATTTGGTGAATAGGTTAGTATATGATGTAAGTCGGTAAGTATATATATATATATATATATATATATATATATATATATATATATATATATACGAGGAAAAAAGAGAATTACGCAGTCTATAAAAAAGTGAGACTTAATGAAAAAAAATTGTGATGGTAGCTCAAAAACGTAACCTTCAATATGTCCAGTTATTAATTAGTATATGTAAAATCAGTTAATTTTAAGTAAAACGCCATAATACTTCTTTACTTAGTTCCAGCATAAAAACTACATTCTATTCTAAAAATATTCTACTGAAAAATCTCATTGTTCCAATATTTGAACCTATATGTCTGTCGTTGTTGATCCGATGCTTCATCGGCAGGTTACCAATTAAATTTAATTGGTTTTCATTAACTTGGACAAAACTAAAATTGCAGTCTACATCGCAAGTTTTTTTATAAGCTACTTTATCTAATTCTATTAATTGCTTGCCGTTGTTGCTGTCTTTTTTTAAAAAATTTAGTGTGGTACAAATATATCCGGATAATGGTAACGCTGTATTCAGTCATTCCACAAGTCCGAACTGATCTTGCTCAATTGGTTTTTTTAGCCAACTGCCAAGATCTTCTCGTTTGAATGCAGAAAACAATTCTTGCTTAGCCGTCTGCATAGAAAGTTTAGAATATTATGTTGACTTGAAAAATAAATCAAATAACTTACTTGGTAATCTTTGACGTCTGCCTTTGTTTCCCCATAATCCTTAGTTACCTTGCGAGTTGGCATACCCGGCAAGTTTTTCATTAAAAAACCATATTTATCAAAGAAAGCTTGTTTAGTAATCCGTGATACCTGGCCGCCAATTGTTCGTCCAGTCAGCGAATTAACCACCTCTAGTTCAGTGTCACCAATGGTCCAATTTATTCCAAAGTTTGGAGCTTTAGCTTGATTACGCGGTTCGGCAGAAGTGACTAGCGCTAGGCGTGGTTTGTTTAAATGATAAGGAGGTGGAAGCCCCTGTATAGACTTCTCAATACGCCCGCATACTGCACGATACATATGTTCTGGGTGTAGCAAACTGCCCAGCACAATGGAATGCAGGTATACTGGTTCAATAATAGCAGACAATAGCGAGCCCTGAATACCCACAATGTTCCAGCGTGCAATTTTATCCGAACATGACATCGTAAGCAGGCGCTGACCCTGTAAGTAAAGAATTTGATTAATGATCGTTTTTTTAATTTTAGAACTAGAAACTTACCTGTAGTACGCCATCCCATGTTTGTATACCATCGCTACTCTTTACTGGTATGGTTCCTTCACCAGACTCTATTTTTGTACGCAATTGACCGCGTGCTTTTCTATACGTTAGTAGTAATAATTGTTTATATTTGCCAGAGTTGGATTAAGCCAGAGGACCCAAAAAATGCAGTTTAGCAACATTTACAAAGATTTTGCGAAAATCCAAAAGCATTTAGTTGCATGTGTTTATTGGCAAGCCGAGAAATGACATAAGGGAATATTACAATTATTATAAATTTAAACCTGATTGTCTACTCATGACATAGATTTATAAAATATTTAAAGAGCGGTTTAAGGATTTATTTTATAACTTTCATTCAATACCTTGACACATAGATACAAACCATATTCTTCTTTACACATTTATTTTAAATTGAAGGGACTTGTACACTAACCTAAGCCCATAAGTACATGTGTTCCTGATCGTTGTGTAACGCAAATAAAAGCATAAACGCATTTGACCATCTTTATAAAAATAGGTCTACGTTTAAAGCTCTTGTGATGAGTTATAAAAAAATGTCTCTAAACTGTACAAATCACATTTATTTGGGGCAGTGGGCCGCATAAGATTTCGATATAATATAGATACCCTTATAATAATCTGTTGAATAGTGTGTTTGCATTTATAAGAAGCATATTTAATCAAGACGCCTCACAAAAAATACAAAGTATGCATTAAGATTAATATCTAAACACAACTTGTGTCAACTTTATGTTTTGTTGACAAATACAGATTCCAATTAAATAATTTGACTGCTAAAATGAAACTAAGCAATTTTACACAACTCCAAACCTTTTTATGACGCTATATAATATTGTAATTTGAATTATATTTGCTATATTTGGATCTCAGATATATATATGTGTAAATATACATATATATATTTTTTTAATAACATAAAATAGTTAGCTAGCATTCAGGTTTAAGACGACGCTTTCATAAAATTAAATGTAGGGCAGAATTTCAAAAATATTGCAAATATTCTCAATTCAAAATACTAAAAAGTTGCTAGATTAACACATACACTCCCACAGAAACTATCACATTTGACAACCTAATCATAACTATCAGAATTGAAAGGCAGGATAAAGTCATTCAATTACCAAACAAGCCAGAGAGATCAATTTAAACCTAGACGAGTACAAGTAAAGCAAAGAATCAAATTATCACAATTATTTCAACTTTGCACCCAAAAATAGGTTAAATAGAATGATAGTTTTATCAAAATAATTTTCAAGGTTTAATCTCAGCTTTTAATTGTAGCAATTAATCTACAGTTACACATTCGCATGCACTTATACATAACACACATAAATTAAATAAATAGGCCGATTATTGCATGGTTAAGGCAGCAGTTGCACTTTTTGTTTGTTATAATGGTTATACAATGTTTATTGTATGAAACATAATTTATTTGTGAGTACACCATAAAACATATTAACTCAAACAATTAACCTTTTCAAATTTGGGATGAAAAGATATGTTTCGAAAATCATACATATTTGATTTTTATGTTTTGAAAGTCACAGCATTGAAGCAGACAGACAATCAGACAACTGAATTTATTCGAATGTTAAACTAAATAAGAATATATAAATAATTTATTGCATCTTCGTCTCTCCACTGAATACGATTGCACACTTTTATTATACCCTCTTTCATTCATTTCAAGTACTAATGGGTATACGAGCACGGAGAACGTGTCACATTTGACTCTTAATACATGTTTTGTTTTACCGCAATTTCTATTTTAATACGAATTTTTAAAAATTGGAACACAGGAAACAGTAAAACAGAAACAGAATAGAACAAAATTTATTCCACCGGTTAAAATCATCATCGGATCATCGGAAGTGTATCTGTTAAGATAAATACTTGTTCTAAAACATTGGTAAGCATGGCTGCAAATATGGTAAATACATGCCATTTATTGTAGACACTGATACAAAAATTGCAATATCGATTTTTTCTTTTCAAACGAATATCTCATTTTTAAATTAAAATGCGTCAAAAACACATTGATATTATACGACACAAATATATTTATTGTATATATGTATAGATGTTTTGACAACTTGCTCGTTTTAGCGGCATTTTTTTTTTCACCGTGATTTACATACATTTAAATCAATCTGTAAATTTCTCAACTGTAACTATTGGTAAGACCCAGGAATCTACAGTCGGATACCGCTAATTTTCTAAAAGTCAGTCCACAGGTTAAGCTATGTTAAAAGGAGTCTTCCAAATTATAGGGGAACCCGGTCAAAAAATGCATTGCTAAGGGAGTGCTTTGAAAACCGCGGCTATTTTCGAATATCTCGGGGAGAAAGAGGTAATATTTTAGTGGATTTCGCATTCATCCTGCTTAACAGCGTTAAAAACTTATATTAAACGGACGAACAAACTGAAAGACGGACACTGTACAAAAACAATATATAGATATTTAATTCTCTGTTAGCTGAGATAAATAATTGGGCTTAATTGGTGCACGTCACATCCTACTAAGGCGTTGTTTTTAACCAAAGTAAATGCAATATGCAAGTTGACACAATTTTTGCACAACTAACATAATTATAGTTATATTTAAAAAATATGTACCAACCTATTTGGATGCTTATCAACACCAGTGTCGTTTTCGTGAGGACTAAATATCCGTGCATCCCCACATGGTGCTGTATTTATATACAAATGGAAATGTACCCCGGATTTTAGTTTATAAGGGTATTGCCCGTCTGTATTCCTCACGAAAATCGACTGATATGCTGTTGCTATAATTCAGAAAAGAGTAAACAAGAATAATCAAATATATATAAATCAAAGTTAGCTTTTGTGTTTTCGTAGTTTCAGATTGATTGTTCTTACTTTAGGGTCCATATATATAAAAGGTACATATACATGATTATGCATGTATAAATATATATATATATATATATATATATATATATATATATATATATATA